>JAAEAF010000923.1:0-297506 GCA_011037195.1 Triatoma infestans
GGGTGGGCGATGGAAAGTGCCACAAGCCAACGCCATTTGTTTCTAGAAGTATGCTATTTGAGATACTTCTAGATTTTTAATATCCGCACATGGGATTAGAGCATATTTATCAGTAAAAAATACGTCAATTCCTTGGATTAGAGCATATCTTATCAGTAAAGATACGTCCGTTCCTGTGCAGGGTCTCCCTTTTAGTCGCCTCCTACGACAGGCAGGGCATACCGTAGGCCTATTCTAATTCCCGGGACCTACACGGCCAAGTGGGAAGATACAGTTAGTAGCGCCCTAGGTAGCGAAGGCAGGAACTAAACGGCGTGGGAACTGCGGCGTGCTTACCTCTTGCCTCCCTATTCAAATCGCCGTCTGGCCCTTCATGGGCTGTTGCGCCATAGGGTTTAGGGTAATAAAATTGTAGGGAAAATAAAATGAAACTATTTATTAATTAAAACGCCAAACAATGAAACATAAAATTGTAAATAAACATTTTTATTTATTTATTCTATAATTTAATCGTATTGCATGATAAAAAGTCACTAAAATATTGCACTTTAAATAATCTCTCTCTATTATCTGTTTGATTGAATTGTATGGACATACACCATGTGATGTCTATTAACTTCATGTATCGCCCTGATATGGACAAATATATTATTTTGTTTTTCGCTTATCATTACAATCTTGATTGCGTGTTTGTATAATATGTTTTTTTATCCACTTTCCTATTTACCTATTAAAAAAAAAGAAAATTATGAATAAATAAATTGCATATACTTGAGTTATATTTCTTTTATTATCATTACTATGTATCACAAAAATCGCCAAGACTTAGATGGGTTAAATCTTGGCACAAAACAACCGCAACGAAATTATTTTTATTGTTCTAAATTAAAGATTTCTTTTATCTGAAAAATTTTATCTATCCTTCCGTGTTTATTATTTTAATTTTCTTTTATTGCCGGTAAGAGTTAGTATTGTGACCGTATAACTGAATGTTCACCGGAAGTTGTTTTGAAATCCACAGAGTGAGAAAAAGTAGTTTTTAGAAAATTGTGTGTATGTGTGTGTGTGTGTGTGTTTGTGAACAGGATAGTTTAAAAACGAAAAATATCAGAAAGTTCAAATTTGACATTCCATGTCGATATCACATTCGTTTGAAGGATGGATGTGCGTTTTTATTAGTTATTTCACTTTTCTAAGAATTTATCTACAATAAGAATTGACGTATTTTATTAATTATTTGAATATTGTAAGCATGTCTTTACCTGCAGACGGCTGGGTCTTTAATTTCTTTCGAGTGGGAGAACCTGTATGCTTCCAATCAAGGCTTTGACGCTTAGACTTCGGCTCAAATTTGTTAATCCATGTGTCATCATATGTTTCAAATCTACTGAAAAATTCTTTTTCAATTAAACATCGTTCTTTTAACTGATAACCGGAAGTGCGTTTGTTTTAACACTTTACTAAATAATGTTTTCACTTTTTCGCGATTTTCTCAAAAATAGCTTTGACGATTTTCTTGAAACTTTGTATATAAACTAAACATGCAAAGATCTACATCTTTTATTCAAAACATATCTCTGGAAAAATTCATTTAAGGGCACTTTTGGGGGAGGGGCGGGGTTACAGCTTCCTCTAAAGTGGTATCACAGTGTATCTTTTACTGAACAGTTTTTTTCAGTTTTCAAAGAATTTCGTTAAATTTGGTGCACAAACTATAACATTTGTCTCAGAGACATTTCCGTGGTAGCCTGCTTCATTTTGTGGTTTCATCGACCGGTTTCGGGCGTTCGCCCATCTTTAGGATGCGTTTTTCAGACAGTGTGACAACACAGACTTGCACAGAGCAAACTTAGTTTACACACTGAATGGTTTTATCTTCTAAAACTTTTTATAACTTTTTAAGTTTTAAAATACAGTTAAAACCAGTCAGTGTGTACACTAAGTTGCTCTGTGCAAGTCGTGTTGTCACACTGTCTGAAAAACGCATCCTGAAGAGGGGCGAAAAGCCCAAACCGTCGATGACTCATAAAAGAAGCAGGCACTTACGGAAAATGTCTGGTGTGCTTTCCAGCTCTGCGGAACCAACCACCACAACAACTATAAAATTTGTCAATTTTAATTTTGAGAACAGGAGTAAGAGAAAGTTGTGTGAGTGTTTCACACCAGATTTTGTTTTTGCCGGCTCTAAGCAAACCATAAGATATATGCCAAACTTGTCCGCCAAAAAACACTACCCTCCCAGTCTTTTCCCCTCGCAGGCCTTTCGCAGCCAATTCCTCCTTCAACATCCTCCATCAATTTCTTTCTTGGACGCCCTTTTTTCTTCCGTTCTTCTAGAATGTAAATCAACATCTTTTTTTGCCATCTCTCCTCTTTCATTCTCCTTACATACTCGTACCATTGTAATCTTTTGGTCTCAGTAGAGTATACAGTAAAGTTTTTCTCTACCTTAACGACCTCTCAGATGGTAGGACTTGGAATGTGCTTTGGTCTTGAAATGCGCCAACTACATCGCCAGAAGTCCATCTCCAATGCCATTAATTTTTGTGCGTTCCTTTTTTTCTTCACCACCCAGGTTTTCGTACGGTGTAGTGTTGCCACTTCAATAAAAGTGTTGATAAACTATGTTTATACAATTCAGTAATGTGGTACTTCCAGTTGAGGATTTTTCACAGATAACTTCTTGTCGGATTCCCCTCAAAAAGGGAATGCCAATTTTGAACTTTCTGCGATTTTCCCTTCTTTGTTCTATGCCATTTGCATACATACATTCATAAACATACACACAAAAATTATTTTCCAAAAAAAAAACATTTAATTCGGACTCAGGGCACCTCAAAACGTATATTTCCAATGAAAACTCGTTATTGATAATTTAATACGATTATAACACTTCCACTTACTAAGAAGAGTAAGGAGAATGTAATAAATAAATCAATTTTATGTGGCTATAATAATAATATAATCACATTGAATGCATTACAATATTTTTTTTAAAATGTCCGCTCACCATGTCTGGGAAAGTGCTTATCGCGGCTAAATATTTTAAAACAAAAATACAGTAGTTGTCCCTCACCCTATTTAATCTCTTTGTTATCAAAGGTTACATCCGACTTTTTTTTTTTTTGGATAACCATAACATACCTTTTCAATTTCCTTCGTACCTTTATAAATCTCCTCTGTCGTATTGTACTCATCAAAAATCTGGGTGGAGGGGGCCTGTTATGCGGAAATTGTTGATAAAAGTACAACTACAATCATTTAAAATTCTATTAAAACTTCTACAAGAAACTCTCTCGGGCACATTTATCAGAATTTTAAACTGACTTTGCTCAACAAATCTTTAAAATTTTTAAGCACATGATTTCTTTGTTGATAAAACACCTTTTTTGGGGGCTTCAAACTAGATTAGTTTGAGGTTGTTTTGATTTTTTTTTTTTTTTTTGTTCCTTCACATTGTTAACAACAAATTGTTTACATTAAACTAATCTCTAAATATGCGCAATCTTCTTTAACCCTCCATTAGTCGCGGCTGATCTGAGAGATCGCGTATGGAGAATTTTATTTCCCTTTCCTGTCGTGTTGGCAGCAATGCAACATAAATTTCGCTATTTTTCTAATAATCGCGTTGTAATAAATTAGTGTGAGTTTCATGTTTCTAGATTAGCCATTGTTAGCTTCAGGTGAAAATTTGATCTCACAGATCGCCGCGACCATTGACGTAAGTTTGTTTAATTTTTACTTTTCGCTTATTTAAGCTCGTAAAACTTTTTTTTTTAAAGTAAATTATTTATAATTCAGTCCGACATTTCCAACCGGCTTAATTGACTTATTTCAAGTAAAATGATCAGATAGTTCGCTACATTTATACATTTTTTTCCCCAGATATAATTATAATGGATTTAAACAGGGAATTCAACCTAAATAAAAAAGATGATATGGAGGAGATGCTAAAGATATTGCTAGCAGATGATGATTCAGTTAGTGATGTTCAGAGTGATGATGATACTGACACAGACACTGATACTGTAGTAGTTGACAGTATATTAGAGAAGGAGTATAGCGTTCAGAAAAGTGAAAACCAAAGTTTCTCTGGAGAAGAAGATTCTGAGGGCGAGAGCAATAATTTCGATAATTATTACATTGCATTTCAGAAAAGGAATAACATCATGGTGAATTCCTGGAAGTGTGGAAAAACTCTAATGAAAAATACAAGGAAACGTGAGCCACAGAATATACTTATTCATCTTCCTAGCGTGAAAGGTGCTGCAAGAAAGGTAAACCATATTTATCATGCTTGGAACCTTTTTATAGATGACAACATACTAAATACTATTGTTCAGTGCACAAACCATATATCTTAACCATACAAAACAATTTTAAGAGATCCAGAGATGCCCATCCCACAGATCTGTCAGAAATAAAGGGCATGCTAGGGCTTCTTTATCTGGCTGGAGTCTAAACACGGTTTAAAGTGTCAATTAAAGTTTAAACAAGGTTAAAAGTATTAGTATTATTTTTGAATGGTTAATAAGGTAACCTAGTATAATCTTTCATCTTTTAAATTATTAATTTTTTAGTTTAAAATATTTTTTATAAGTTTAAATTAAAAAGATCTCAGAGATCGCCGCGACTAAAATAGCATGATTTAGAGCCGCGACTATTGGAGGGTTAAATTCAAAGTCAAAAATTTCTGATTTGTCCAGTGCAAAATATATATTAGCCTTTTTTAAACAATCTGCTTTATAAAGAAGGTGAGATTGTATAAATTTCTAGATTTAACCTAATTTATAGAACTTTCAATTATGGCAGTTTTACAGAATTGTAGTTGATAGGTCCATTATTGGTTTTATTAAGGAATTGTTGGTTTGTATTTTGTTTTTCAAGTTTAATTTAGATCTTTTATCAAATAAACGTTTTACTAGGAAGTATCTGATTTTCATTGAGTGTCCAGTTTTCGTTACGTGAGTATACCACAAGCGTCTATGTAAGTAGAGTCCAAGGTATCCGGATGTCTTTTTCGTGAGGTACAGGAATATTGTTAATATAAACAATGGGATAGGATCGTCTGTGAGTAAATATGTTACATGTGTACATTTTGTTTCATCAATTTTGATTTTCCAAAGCTTGTAGTGTTCCTGTATGAGGTTTAAATGGTCCTGTACGAATGACTTTAAAATTACTTTTCTTTTCTTATGTTTATTTCTAATTTTAACAGCTATACTTTAGGAATCGCACTCATTTAGTTTACTATATATGTAATCTGGTTAATTATAGTAGCCTGAAGACAACTAATAGTAGATCTGGTTACTTACAGATCTGAAGTTCTGGTTACAAGCTTCTCCTTATAATGATATAATGTCTTCACAATGAGGGAAAAGCTTAATCAAAATCAAGTAGGGCTACTCAATTAAATTGCCCGCAAGGAGTATCTGTTGCATGCAGTTACTTGGGGGTGTAGCGACCGCACGGGTTACCACAGCTCAGTACTCCATGCACTTCGGCAGAACAGTATACAATACACTTCAACTACATACACTCTACACTTTACAGACAAGGACAAACTCAGTACACAAACTAGGGTCTTCGTCCCTAGTTAATTGGCGAAAGCCAAGGGAGAAGGAAGGGATAAGCACAGTGGTAGCGCGCTGGACTAGCAACGCGGAGGTCCCGCATGCTGCCTTTAGATTTTCTCTTCCTAGAAGCCTCTACAACTCACTGTCCAGTGATGGGCAGTGTTGTCTGTAGCTACAGAACACTGCTTGGAGGCCGGCTGTGCATTGGAGAAGGCTCTGTGGGGCACAATAGATCTTCCAGATCGCAGTGCAATAATTCCCTACAGCCTACAACAATCTACAATCTACTCAATTAAATTGAGGTGCTCTAAACAAACAATGTAATTATCAATCAGCAATTATCAAACAGTGTAATTAACAATACAGAAATAAAATAAAAAAAACAAGCCATAAAAATAAATTAATAATAAAATTAATTCTGCTGTGATTCTTGAAATTGAATTATAATCGGATATATGTAGATCTAGTGAAGTTTCCTGTACAATATGCAAAAAGTTGTTCTGTTTGATCTCTATATGCAGATAGATATACGAGTGCGCTTACGCATGCATAACAATAATATCAAAACACAAATGCCTCAAGATATTCAATTTTTGATATTTCTTTGTACACATTATACCAATTGCATGAGATACGAATGTTTCGATGAATATCCGTTACACTGAATGGTGGTGGCATTACTGAATGTTTTTTTGTCTTCCTACTTTTCACTAATTTCTCGAATAGAATAGAATAGAAGCGGGGGGGGGGAGGTGAGCCTCATTCCACTGCGACCTACAAGTTGAGGTCTATTGTGGATCCCCTTAAGTTACAGAACAGCCCCCAGCTTTGCCCTCCTAATCAATCCTAGCAAAGCTGAGAGCGGCTCCGTCATGAAGCTTTCAGCTTCGGGATTGCCCGTCCCCCATTGAAGAAACCTAATCCTCGCCAGGCCGGCGCACTCACAAAGGATGTGCGCCGGGGTCTCCTCCTCTACCTTGCAGAATCGGCATACCGCACTATCCGCAAGTTGTAGGTGGTGCATGTGTCTATTCAGCCTACAATGCCCTGTTAGTAGACCCACAATTAACCTTATATCCCTTCGGGTCTGGCTCAGTAGGTCTTTGGTAAATTTAGGCGAATGTCTAAATTCGCCTGCCTCTGTCCTGGTGTTCTCTCCCACCAACGCAGACGCTGATCTTCCATCCACTCCTTGTTAGAAGTTTGAATGAGACTCCTGGACAAGCCGCAGAAGGGTTCGGGGCCTATAAAGGTATCCTGCGAGCCCTCCCTCGCTAGGCCATCCGCTCTTTCATTGCCCAGGAACCCCGCATGTCCCGGCACCCAGGCGAGTGTCAGTTTATTCCGAGTACCTACCTCGGTGAGGGCAAGTAGGCAGTCCCACACCAGTCTTGAGACTATTTGGTGTGAGGAAAGTGCCTGAACTGTCGGAGTATATGGCCACTCTTCTAGCCACTATCCTTTGCCTTATAATCTCCCTAGCGCAGAGTTTTAACGCCACGACTTCAGCCTGAAAGACCGTGGCGTACTTCCCTAGGCTGGCCTTAATTTTAACTTTAGGCCTGCCCCTGTAGACCCCAGCTCCGACCCCAGTCGGAGTTTTGGATCCATCTGTATACCAGATCGAGTTACCGAACAGGGGTGGGATTCAGCCCCATTCGCCTCTGCTCGGTATGACAATATGGAAGTTCCTTTCGAAAAAATACTTAGGAACCATCCTATCCGTTGGCATCCCCAGAAGATAGTCCGCCTTGATTTCCTCAATCAACCTCTGGTTATTACGATCATGCCTAGAGGTGATGGGAGGCGCCCCCTGCAGGAGCCTATGTATCCATTCTCGGTTCGCTTAGAACGAGAATGTGTAATGGTGGCAGATTGAGGAGGACTTCCAACCCGCAGTCGGGGTGGTCTTCATGGCCCCCGTGGAACCCAGGCCTGCTCGCCTTTGGATCCCACCAAGCCTTTCCACCGCCCCCTTCTGTAGCGTTTTGGTCCACCAAAGTACCGACCCATATGTAACCATGGGCCTGATGATCCTGGTGTAGATCCAAAGTGACAAACTTGGGCACAAGCCCCAGTTTCTCTCACAAAGCTGTCTGCACCTATTAAATGACGCATCGGCTCTGTGAGAAATTTCTCGAATAGTCAATCAACGATTTTCTACAATAATCGCATTGACTCATCGCATTGA
The DNA here is from genome assembly GCA_011037195.1 of Triatoma infestans. Taxonomy (NCBI): domain Eukaryota; kingdom Metazoa; phylum Arthropoda; class Insecta; order Hemiptera; family Reduviidae; genus Triatoma; species Triatoma infestans. The sequence goes on from JAAEAF010000923.1 coordinate 7,768, forward strand.
CATATTTATAGCCATTTTTTTTTACATTTTTCTGGATACATTATTTTGAAGGGGAAAGGATGGCTTTAGGTTATTCCATAAAGTCTAATGCTGTACAGTGAAAAACGTTTAACACGAAACTGAGGAGACCCAGAAACATTTTTTTATATTAAAAGAATTTCGTATTAAACGATGTAATAAAATAGCGGTTTGTTTTCGTCCCGATTTCTCTGTCATTGTACACGTAAAAAAATTAGTTTATGTATTAAAATTACCAAAAAAGAAAAACAGATGAAAGCTAACTGAAATATTTAGACAATGGCGGTGCCTTTAACCACTCAAAGACAAGCGGAAACCTAGCAACAGTGGCAGCCATGTTTATTTTGTTCCGTTTAAAGAAATAAAATGAGCTGAACGATGTGACTGCAGAAAACAGGTATATTTTGTTCGTCCGAAGAAGTGAAATCTTTTTCGCTAAGCGATTTTTGTTTCGATCTGGTGTTAATAACTCACACAACTTTCTCTTATTCCAATTCTCAAAATTATAATTGACAAACTTTATAGTCAAGTGTGCCAAATTTAATGAAATCCGTCGAAAACTGTTCAGCAAAAGCGCATTAATTTTCTTGAAACTCCGAATTTTGGCCATCTATTTATTTCTAATTAATCTTGTTTGGATGATAGATTGTGTAATGACATTGCTATGACCTAAGATGCACAACTTAAGTATAAATAAAAACTGTATAGGGACGCGTAAACTGCTGCTCGTATATGAAGACGTACTGAAGTGTAATCGTATAATCCTCCCCTCTTCCAATCGGGCGAAGTTTATATATTAGTGTTGGCCACATTCACACCAAGACATCTGTCCTAGTGTGCGACCGATTTAGGTCAGTGGCCAGCCTTAGCGGTGCTTGCTTTGATGACAGCAGCTGGCTACCGATTTAGGTCAGTGGCAAGCCTTAGTGGTGCTTGCTTTGATGTAAGGGTATTTACGCTTGGTTTGTTTGTTTGCCCGCGGCCTTGTCTTGAAGTCGGGCAGCTGGCTAGGCCACTAGTTGTAAATTATTCTTTCTTTGTTATCTGTTGTGAAGATTTGACATTGCTATGACTTTGCCATGTCATTACAATTGTATAACCAACTATGATAGCACTTTAGAGAAAAACATAATCCCACCCCTCCCCCCAAAAGTGCCCTTAAATGAATTTTTCCGGAGAAATGTTTCGTATAAAAGTTGTAGCTTTTTGTATGTGTAGTTCATGTGTCAAATTTCAAGAAAATCGTTAAAGCCATTTTTTAAGAAAATCGCAAAAAAGTAAAACAAAGAAACTAGTAAAGTGATACTTCCGGTTGAGGAATTTTGTCAGATAATGTACTGTCAAATCCCATGGTGATACCTAAATGGAATATCAGGTTTAAATTTTCTACAGTTTTTTCGTTTTTGAGCTATGCTGTTCACATACATACACAGACCATTTTCTAAAACTCACTTTTTTGGACTCAGGGTACCACAAAACGGATATTTCCGGTGAAAACTCGATATAGAAAATTTGACACGATTACAATACTTGCTCTTATTAGGTAGGAGTAAGAGAAAGTAATAATGTATGAAATTACATAATATTTTGTCGAGAGCGCAGTATGATTTCGTGTTAACCGATTTTTCATGTTAAGCGTTTTCGTGTTAAACGTTCTTAACTATATATATGCGCTATTCCTACTTAATATTAAAGAAAATGTATAAAAGCTAACGAACAGAACAGTTTAACGAAAATACTTAATGGAATTTACAGAATAACTTTTTTCGTTTTTTTTTTCGATTTTGACGGAAGTGGCCCAACATTTTTTTTGTTTTCTTATTTTTTTAAACTTGGTTCTATCTATCTTATTAAAAAACCTTTATTTGAAATTTATATATTTTTTATATACTATAAATTCAGACTACATTATCGGTACATTATTAAAGTTTTGTCAATGCCCCCTACTCGCCTCCCACGTATTTTGGCCACAGAAGTTATAATCAAAAATTTGTATTGGTATAAGGAATGTAAAGATTTATTTCGGAAATATGGAATTGTAATGCCACATACCCTGAATAATCATAATTTTGAAAAGTTTTCAGAAATGTTAAAAAAAAATGAATTATCAGAAAGCTTAAATAGTAGTATAAGTAAAGCTAGATTTCACAGATTGTACAGTGAACTGAAGCGCGATATCGGAGCTGACCACTATATCAACAGCAATGATGTCCACCTAAATAGTACAATACTGAAAGTGAGAGGCGAGCTACTCAGCCTGAATTACAGTGTAAGCAGGTCCCGAGGGTGCCTATAGGTGTTCACTGTGCAATACGGGTGAAATAGAAGATACAATTCATTTCATTGGCAGTTGCCCTGTGATGCGAGAATTCCGAATTAGGTGGCTGAGCTGTCGCTTTTTAAATAAAGAAGAGGTTATTAAAATATTTTAATTGTTAGTAAGGCTGGAGAAAATTTTACAATTTCTTTCGGTAGCCATGGCAATACAGGTCCCCATAGCCTAGTGAACGAATTTAATTTCTAATGTGTTTTTATTTTTTATTTTTCATTTTCGTTTTCAGCAAAAATTTAGTTATCTTTCCTAGCCGTTTTAAAAATAATACACAGCCATTTAATTAAAATTTTATTGTTTAATTTATTTAAATTTTATTTACTATTTAGCATCCATACTGTTTGTAATGTTAATTTCTATTTATGTTTTCGAAAATCTATATTTTTGTTCTTCTCATAGAGAGCTTTATGTTTCTTTTATAAATAATTATACTTCCTTTGTAAATATTTTACTTATTAGAAGAGTCAACTTGGCAGACGGACTAAGTCCATGTCCTAGTGTCTTAATTTATGTACATACGATTGTATTTATACATTATTTAATAAAGCGCTATTATTAAGTAAAGTAAAGTAAAGTAATGCCTATTTATTCAGGCGGGCTTAACGTCCAACTACCAAATTAGGTGCCGTGGACGGGGGCGAAAGCACTTACTTTACTAATAACATTTTTTAAACAAATATAAAATTTAGTTATACGCTGGACTCGAACTGGGTTCCTCCCACTTACAAGTCCATGCTCATAACCACTACACCAACACCCGCCCCTAATAAAGCGCTATTATTATTATTATTACTATATTTTTTTTATAGTGGGTTGATGTTTCTCTCTTAGGTAATGATATATCAATATATTGTACATTCTTAGTGAATAGAATTAAATGCCTTTATAAAAAGTCGCCATTAGTGGCAACATTGAGAGCAAACGTTTTGTAAAAATTCATGACGATGAAAAAAAAAAAAAAACAAATTATGAATTAAAACTGTGAGATTGTAGAAGATCTAGGTTAATTCTTTGGTATATTTAAACAAATTAATCTAATATTAATTTTGTTTTTGTTCATTACATAAAATATTTTGTTTGCAATTCTAAATTTTTAGTTGTCCCCTATCATTTCTTTTTAACCTATTTCACACATCATTATTTATACATATTTTATTAATTAATATCTAATAGATGATATACTCATGAATAAAAATATATATTATATACAAATTTTTTTTTGTTTAAGTTTTATTATAAACATGCTAGTTCTATATAACGGAGAATATAAAATAAGTCTCTCTCTTTGTAAAGATCACGATTTCGTGATGACGTTGTAAAACGTGGAATCTTCTAACTCTTCATATAACATTCTTAATGGATTTTGGAATATATAAGGTACTGGAATATATAAGGTATTATATTTAGATATTATTATGTTTCGTCATAGTATGATTATTAATGACAATTAGTTAGTTTAATTTTCCAATAAGATTAATATTATAACGCAATCAATCAATCAAATTTTTGCAATCTTGTCAGATTTTATTTAATTAGATTTTTGAACAGAAATATACAGGGTATCCCTCGGTATATGGATAACGACTTTTTCTCGGAAACTAAGATAGCTAGAAAAAAAACTAAAAAATACATGTCCCCGTAGTTTTTTGTTAGAAATCCAAATTTAATTTGCAAATTTGTTTTGGTGTTTCCAGAAGTGAGATACAGGCAGCAACTTCATTTTTTCAAATGGGGAGGTATGGTTTTTATTTAAGAAATAGATTCCTTTATTTTTTGTAAGAAAAATTTACTTGAACGGTTTTTTTTTTCTTTAAGCGATATTTTATAAGTTACGAATGAAAACATGATTCCTTTAAGAAATTTCAAAATGATATTATAACGGGTTGTTTGAATGAAGAAGAAGAAAAGATAGTACTATTTTTTTTTTTTTTTTTTTTTTATTATAAAATTTTATCCGCATTAAGTCAGATCTTGCTCGAACTGCCTCACCATCTAAAGAATGTATTTCTGATATTCGTAAGGTACAATTTGGTCAGGAACAAGTTTTGTGGTGCCTTGGTTATCTACGCGTCTGGAAGCACCAAAATAAATTTGCAAATTAAATTTGGATTTCTAACAAAAAACTACGGGGACATGTATTTTTTAGTTTTTTTCTAGCTATCTTAGTTTCCGAGAAAAAGTCGTTATCCATATACCTTGGGACACCCTGTATATGTTTTAATGTTCGTTGATATGAAACATTTTTTTTTTATTTGAGTTTTTTGAACACAACTTAAAAAGAATATACGCTGAAAGTTTAAATTTGACTTTCCGATTATATAATAACCAGGGAATACGATACGAAGGGTTCCAATTAAACTCGCCAAAAATAGAAATGGTATTTCCCGTTTTTTTTTGTGTGCAAAATTCTTGTAAATGAAACGCTGACCATTTTTAAAAAAAATTATTTGTTAAAACTTCATTTCTCAAAGGAGCAGAGTTCGACCGTTGCATTTTTTTTACAACTGAATTATTGATCTGAAAGAAGTTTACATTACAAAATGTCACAAAGGGTAAGAAACAAATTAAATTTTGATTTTCACTTACTCTGAAGGATACCTATATAGGCTCCAGGCCCTTCTGCAAGTTGCCCAGAAGCCTGATTCAAAGCTTCTATCAAGGATTTGGATAGAAGACCAACGTCTGCAATGGTGGGAAAAAACACCAACGCAGAGACAGGCTAAATTCTTTCTCATGCTACACTTTGATCTTAGCCAAAAGGCTGAGAAGCGATATTTAAGATTAATTACTCACTCAATTAAGATTAACGGTGAGATGTGATGACAAGAAGAAAGAAGATATAATTTTTGAATAATAAATAAATCTAAAAATTATAACTAGTGGTCCCAGCCAGCCGCTATCCGCAGGTCAAGAACCGCGGCAAAACCCTTTCAAACGGGGGTCGATATACAGTCAAAAGAACCGCCGCCGGCAAAACCCTTTCAAACAGGGGTCAATGTACACCAGGCCTGTATTTCCTTCATACAAGGGTCAATGTACACTCAAGAGGCCACCTGGCTACCATCTGTTAACAAGCGTCGCCACCCCGGCCACCGACCTCCCCGAGGGTCAATATACTACGAGAGATGTCTTAGTGTGGCACGTACTTACACATCAGCCGATGTGTGAGTGATGCGAATATAAACGTCGTGCCACAGGAGGAGGGGTTCAGTTGTACCTATACCCACGTCAGTTCCAGGAGATCAGTTATACACGAGTATTCCATCAGTATTCATTAGACAAGTATCACATCAGTTACCAATCAGTTATCATCAGTTACACAAGTTCAAGTTATCAATCAGTTAAGTTTCACACATCGCGAGCGCGTCCCTATTCAAGGTTTTAAACACTATTTCTTTAATATTCATATTCGTTTCATTATTCTTATATTTATTTACAATTGTGCATCTTAGTTTATCTATTTCAAAACACTTTAAATTATTTGTTGAAATATAGTTTATTTTCATAAATCAGTAGTTCGTATTTCGAATAACAATTCTCTAAAACTCTCTAACTAACAATCGCCTTCTCATCACTTCAACTCCCGATATCAAGACATCTGATTCCAATACAACGGGAGAAAAATACACTAGAGAATTACTATTAAAAAAAAAAATACGAATTTAATTTTCTAAATACTTGCCCTCTATGTAAAACTGATTCTGACAATTTACTACATTTTTATTTTTACTGAAGATTCTATAAAGAGTTTAGACATAAGTACATTAACAAGTATATTGCAGATCATTTACAATTCTCAAACGATGTGAAATGGGAAAAATTATTGTTCCTAAATTCTGTACAGAAAATTAAGGACCTATTTGTATATATACACTAAGATTTGTTGAATATGTGGATGGATCCGCAATGCTGGATAACATCTGGTATTTTATCCGTGCTGTAGCATGCATATTTATTTTCTTCCTGACCGGTTTCGGACTTTCATCCATCGTCAGAGCATCTATCACCAAATTCGTGTAGAGAATTTCACTTCAACGTAATTGCACATAATTATATACAATCAACAAGTGTGAGTAACAAGTAACAGAAACATTACGTTGAAGTGAACTCTCTATACGAACTTGGTGAGTACTCTGACGATGGATGTAAGTCCGAAACCGGTCAGGAAGAAAATAAATATGCATGGTACGATGGATAAAATACTAGACACTAAGATTCGTTTAAATTTGAAAAATAATGCGTTAAAATGTTTAGTGCTCTCAATATTGACCTCATTTACTAAAGTGTTAATAATAGCGACATTTGACCGAGGTGCCCTCGATGCCGAGAAAGGCTAACGGTGGCACATGTGTTGGTAGGATGTCAGGCTCTGCATACACAAAGGGAAGGAGCAGGCCTGCCATATGACAAGCGCGCTATTTTACAAGAGGGTTCTCCTTACACAAGGAGGCTATTTACTTATTTAAGATCTATAAATGTATATAATAAAATTTAGGTTAGTACTTAGATTAGGTGAATCTGGGTGAAGGAATATCGAGTACTTCACCCAATTAGGTTAGTTTATTTATTATAAAGGGGAAAGGAATATCGAGTACTTTCCCTTGTGTGAATGAATAGTATGAATGAATCATTAGCATGAATGTATTTATTTGCGAAAATGTATTTATAAGCGTGAATGTATTTTATTGGTCTGAATGTATTTATTGGCGAGAAAGTATTTATTAGGATGAATGTTTTTCTTTTAGTAGTTTGAATGTATTTATTGGCGAGAATGTTAGCATGAATGCTTAGAGTAGGTTTTCTTTTATCAGGGGTTGCAAGAAAATTTATAAAAGTATTTCAACCCCATAGCTTTAAGTTAAACTTAATTGATCATTTTAAGATGTGCAGGAACATTAGTTTAAAGTACTGCACATCCAAGTTATACAGTAAATAGCCTCTTCCACGATATTAGTGTATTACAATTAATTGTTAATTAAAGATAGCAATTTAATTATTTTGTAAATAATACTCTTAATAAACACCTTTATTATATATAGCTTAATGAATAAACAGTAATTTTGTTACATTAGAGTCGACCCCAGTTATTAATAAAATAAGGGATGGCACAAACAATAATCCCACACTCTCCCTCGTCGACTAGATCGATGATATAAGAAGGGATGTGTGGGTAGATCCTCGAATACCTGTGGCTCCCCCCTGCCTTGCTGAGCAAGGTGTTGTGTGCGGAAGCCACACAGGTTAACCTGTGCCATCCCAGCTCGAGTGGCCATAGAACGAGAAAGCTTAAACGAGTGGAGGCGCTAATGACCATGGCAGTCGATGCGCCGGGGAAAAAAAAAATAGCGACATTTTTGTGATATTCACGAAGTGTACTCTTATCTTTCTAATTTTATTTATTTATTTATTTTATATTAGTTTTTTTTCTTGAAGAAGAGTTGTTCTTGTTTTTGTTGTTTTTTTTCTTTTCTTCTCTGATTTTGTAGTCTCATGTTAGCATAAAAATTAGAAAGACCTATTATTTGAAAAAAAAAATGTAAATTAATTTATATTATTGTGATTCGTAACAGATAAATAAATTAATATTTTATTGTCAGATATTTACATATTTACAATGTTAAGTGTACCAAATTTTCATCTTTACCACTTCACCAAATTCTCTATCACGTAGTATGTATATAATTCACAGTGTGGTGCTGGGAAATACTACAAGGAAAAAACCCAGCTCTATAGTAGTCTCTTTATTGATGTGGTGGGCATATTATATTTTTAATTCTCTTATGTTTAAAATGACAATTTGTATAGTAACATTCTATGTTTTTAATTGTATAATTTTCACTAGAAGCTGTACTAAGAAAGTAAGTTGTACATATTTCATTTAACAATTCTTTTGTAAATTCTATTTTTGTTTCTTCGTGCAAGAGTTTAATTGGGGTATATCTGGGAGCATCAATGGCAAACCTTAAAAAACTTATTTTGCACCCTTTGCAATTTCTTCAGGTTGGTCTCATTCATTATACTCCAGCATGGAACAGCATAGGTCAGCACAGATCTGACCAGAACCTTGTATAACAGTATCTTATTGCCAACACTCAGTGTAGAATGTCTATTTAGGAGAGGGAACAGTTGGAGTATGAGAGCTTTGCTTCTTTGAACTATTGGGTTTATGTGTGGAGTAAATGTTAATAATTTGTCTAATGTGACCCCCAAGTACTTGACAGTGGGGGCCCATTCTGTTGGTGTGTTAGCTATAGTTATCTGTTTCCATAAAGTCGGTCGTCCTTTTTTGAAAAATATTGCTTGGTTTTTTTTCTGTATTTATTTTAATTTTCCATTTATGAAAGTATTTTAATATCTTAAGGAGATTCTGTGTCAGTCTGTTAGTGATTGTGTCCGTTCGCCAAGACGGCACATACAAGGCTGTGTCGTCTGCGAAGAGGGACAACAAAACATTGTCTTTAACTGGTATGTCATTTAGGAAAATACCGGCCCAAGGACAGAACCCGTGGGGAACTCCTGACATTAGACCCCTTCTATCAGAGAGAATATCACCTACTTGGACCTGGAAGGTTCTGTCAGCAAGGTAACATTGTACAAGTCTCACAACATACCGTAAGCTATCATTTTATAGAGAAGGCCTACATGCCTTACGGTATCGAAGGCCTTCTCTATGTCCAGTAACAACATACCGGTATGTCTTCTTTCGTTGAACTTCTAGGTAATATTGTCAACCAGTCGAGCCAACTGCCCTGTGGCAGAATGACCCTTCCGGAAGCCAAACTGTTCATTGATGAGAATGTTGTTTTGGACTAAGTGCTGATTGATGATACTCAGAGTAATTTTTTCAGCCACTTTACTGAGCGTATTTAGCAGACTGATAGGTCTGTAGCTGCTCAACAACTCACTATCCTTACCAGGCTTTGGTAGAACTATAACTGTGGAGTGTTTCCATAGTTTTGGAAAATATTGTAAAGAAATAATTTTGTTAAATATATATGTGCAGTAAACTGTTGCTTTTTTAGGTAAATTTTTTAATAACTTTATTATTTATTTTGTCTGGACCAAAAGACTTTTTGTTTCTGAGCGCTTTAATTATCAAATTTAAAATACGCGGGCTAGTAAGTTTGTAAGTCGCATTTTGTACATTATTTTGTTGTAAATAATCTTTTACTCTACGAGTTAATCTGTCTGTATGGTAGTTTATTCCAAGATGTTCATTTTGATTATTAACATTCTCAAAGTGCAACGCCAAAGCATTTGCCTTATCAATGTTTGAATAAACATACTGTTCGTAACGGATATATGTCTTTTTATTCTGTGCATTTTGTGACTTTCATTCCATTATTATCTTGTATAAATTATATTCTCACTTTTGCAGTAGAAATCAGTCGAGCTGGGCACATTCTCAAAAGTTTGTATTTTCTTAAGACAATAAACAACAATTACAATTCTTTGTCGTAAGACATTTACCTAAATTTACCACGGATCTACTGAGCCATAGCCGAAGGGATATAATGCTAATAGTGGGTCTACTAACAGGGTATTGTAGGCTGAATAGGCACATGCAGACTACTAATACTACTTGCAGACAAAAATCTATGAAAAAAATATTTCCTATTTATTCAAAATGACCTCATCGGCTTAACCGGCACAAGCGGCAGCCGCTGCCCAACAGATGAAGTTGCTAACCGTATCGTGTCTGCCAGAATTGCTAAGCAGGTTTGAATTAAGTCTTCTATAAGTGCTTCTGGCGTTGTTGGTTTTCCCTGACATAAATTTTTTCTTTAGGATATCCCCCCAAAAAAAATTCAAGAGGGGTTAAATCTGGCGATCTGGAAGGCCAATTTATCAGTCCCTGTCTCCCGATCCAGCGGCTACTGAACATCTCATTCATTTTTCTCCTCGCCGAGATAAATAAGAAATATTATTTTTAAGGATTTTTGTAAATTGTTTTGTTTTAATGATGTTTTACCAGATTTTTAAATCCCTTATGGTTCTAAAATAGGTTTTAAGTGTGGCCAGCATTTGAACACTCTTATTTATTAGAAATTAATAAGAAAATCCGTTTTTAATTTTAGTTTATGAAACAAAGAAGTTGGGAAAAAAAACGACGAAAATTTAATCTTTATGATTGAATATCTCGGTAACAGTTTGAAATATTGAAATGAAATTAACGGCATTATTCTTCATTTTTTTCAGTAGTTTTCAATGCAGTAGTAAAAAGTGGGGGTCAAAAGGTAATCGTAAGTTTCAATCACGATTTTACACTTCAGGTGTAAGGCGACAATAAAATCAAATAACATTAACACCATCATAAACTAGAGCGCAAATACTTCAACAAACGTTATATTCACTTTTTTGATATCTTTCTTCGTTTAAGAGTTATTTCAAAAGTGGCCCGTTTAAATGGGACACCCAGTATAATATATATATATATTATATACCCATTATTGATGTATAATGGGTATATAATATACCCATTACGGAACACTTTTTCCGAGTAATAGTTTTAGGAGAGTGACACTTCTAGCTTTTAGAAGTGATTGAAAGACCAGCTTCCTTACATATCATTTTTAATATAATGTAAGTACTCACAGCTACACATGGAATATTTGAAGGAAGTTAAATTTGATGAAAATTCCAAGATAATGGGAAATGAATTAAATATTGAATATTACATTAAGAGAAAATCATGTTTTTTATAAATTTTCGATATCGAGTTTTCACCGAAAATATCCGTTTTGAGGTCCCCTGAGTCAAAAAAGTGGTTTTTAGCAAATGGTCTGTGTGTGTTTGTGTGTGTATGTATGTATGTGAACAGCATAGCTCAAAAACGAAAAACCGTAGAAAGTGGAAACTTGATATTCCGTTTAGGTATCACCGTGGGATCTGACACTACGTTATCTGTCACAATTCCTCAACCGGAAGTACCACTTTACGAGTTGGATTTTTTACTTTTTTGCAATTTTCTCAAAAATGGCTCCGACGATTTTCTTTAAACTTCAAACATCAACCACACATACAAAGAGCTACAACTTTTATTTGAAACATTTCTCCGGGAAAATGCAATGAAGGCACTTTTGGGGGAGGGTGGGGTTAGGTTTCTATCTAAAGTGCTATTTCAGTTTATTAGACAATTCTGTCATCTAAATAATGTTAATTAGAATTAAATATGTTGTTGAAATTCCGAGTTTGAAAAAAATCGGATAACCGGAAGTGCGTTTACTTTACCACTTTACTAAATGATTTATTCACTTTTTCGAAAGTTTCTCAAAAATGGCTTCAACGATTTTTTGAAACTTCGTATATAAACTAAACATGCAAAGATCTACAACTTTTATCTAAAAACCATTTATCTGGGAAAATTCTTTTAAGGGCACTTTTAGGGGAGGGGGTGGGGTTGGATTTTCATCAAAGTACTATCCTAGTTTATTATACAATTCTATCATCCAAACATAATTAGTTAGAAATAAATAGATGGCTGAAATTCCGAGTTTCAAGAAAATTAGTGAACCGGAAGTGTGCTTTTACTGAACAGTTTTCGACGAATTTCATTAAATTTGGTACACAAACTATAAAATTTGTCAATTATCATTTTGAGAACTGGAGTAAGAGAAAGTTGTGTGAGTGTTTCACACCAGATTTTTTATTTTATTTTACTTTTTTTGGCAGGTTTATTGAACAATGCAACATAATTAATTGTTGAAAATTTATGATTACAAAAGCGGGCAAACTAGTGAACCACTAAACACGTATTTTTCATGAGAATTTCAATTTCCAAAAATTTGACAGAATCGCAACACAGTAAAAAAAATTTGATGTTTGAAAAAAAAAATCTGGTGTGAAACATTCACACAACTTTCTCTTACTCTAGTTCTCAAAATTATAATTGACAAATTTTATATTTTGTGTACCAAATTTAATGAAATTCGTCGAAAACTGAAAAAAACTGTTCAGTAAAAACGCACTTCCGGTTAGTTAATTTTCTTGAAACTCCGAATTTTGGCCATCTATTTATTTCTAATTAATTTTGTTTGAATGATAGAATTGTGTAATCAACTTTGATAGCACATTAGAGAAAAACATAACCCCACCCCTCCACAGAAGTGCCCTTAAATGAATTTTCCCAGAGAAATTTTTTAAATAAAAGTTATACATCTTTGTATGCGAAGCTTATAAAAGAAGTTTCAAGAAAATCGTCGCAGCCATATTTGAGAAAATCGCGTAAAAGTAAAAAAAAAAAAAATCATTTAGTAAAGTGGTAAAGTAAACACACTTCCGGTTATCAGATTTTTTTCAAACTCGGAATTTCTACTACACATCTAATTCTAATTAACATTATTTATATAATAGAATTGTATAGAAAACTGAAATAGCACTTTAGATGAAAACCTAAAGAAGTGCCCTTAAGTGAAGATTTCAAATAAAAGTTGTAGCTGTTAGTATGTGTAGTTGATATACCAAGTTTGAAGAAAATCGTTGGAGCCATTTTTGAGAAAATCGCCAAAATGTAGAAAAAAAAAAAAAAAAAAAACCTAGTAAAGTGGTACTTCCGGTTGAGAAATTTTGACAGATCACCCACTGTCGGATTACATGGTGATAACTAAACGGAATATTAAGTTTGAACTTTATACGAATTTTCTTTTTTGTGATATGCTGTTCAAATACACACAAACACACACAGAGCATTTTCTAAAAACAACTGTTTTTAGACTTAGGGCACCTCAAAACGGATTTTTCCGATGAAACTAGATAGCAAAAGTTTGGCACAATTACAATATTTCCTCTTACCAGGAGTAAGAGAAAGTAATAAGATGTTAAAAAAAAAAAAAAAATTGAAATAAAAAAATGTCCCATATGAGTGTTTAAATTAATAATCTCGCTGCAGTAAGATTATAATTGGCACTAAATAGAAATGGATCCCCCCGAAAGATTATCATACTGCCTCAAGGCATTTCTATACAGAAGATATTGCACTAACGTTCAATTACTTTACATACATACGCGGGCGCCAACAGATCTCATCTCAGAGTTTGCGGTCTCATCACTTAGCACTTTCATAATAAATCCTCCCACCCTCCCTTCCATTCTTGCTTTCACCTCTTCCTAGCAAGCAATTCCAGAAGCGGTTATATGGGAGACGTGGTAAAATGTTAAACGTTGATATTTGGTATAATGGTATTATATAGTTATATTATAGTTTCTCACGATGATTATTTATTATTACTAGGTAGTTCGTTTTCTTCTATTTCCTTCACAAAAAAGCAGAAAAGAAAGAACTTATGTCACTTTGAAAAGTTTAACCAAAACCATATTCATATGTTTGAGAACGCTTCACTGATTACTTTGAGCATTGAAAGAGGCGATTTTTATCTATTTTTTTGTTTTATTTTTTTACTTCACTTCGTCCATTTTTATATAACTTCCACTCAAATCTCATTTGTGGTATTTATTATAATTTATAATACGTAAGTAATAAGTTTGATTGTAAAACAGAAAATCCGCAAATAGTCATTGTGATGATCAAGGTAAGTGATGAATTAATTGAATATTTATTTGGAATCAAATAAATTTTTATTTTTCTAGACTTTTTTTTTACAATCTCTTATTTTTGTAAGAGAAAGTTGCGATCGTACCAAATTATTGAAAGTTGAGTTTTCATTGGAATAAACATGTTTGGAACGTTATACTGAGCATGGCATGTGTAATGGCAAGAGAGCAAGAGAGAGAAAACAGGCCCTCTCTGGTACTCTCTGACTTGAGCAGGCTAGAGTGGGAGAACCTGTATATAAGCCAGTGAGAGTCTACCTAAGGATCTGTATATTCAATCATTCATCACATCGTGTCATATCTCTACTCTCACCTTTTATTTTATAAAATCATTATAAGTCCAGTGCAGTTTGTGTAAATTTATAGCTATATTATAACAGTGTCTTCATATCTCGTATAATTAATCAAACCTAATTTCTCTCTTCATCAACTCCTTATACGTGGCATGGACACCGATTTTCTTTAAACTTGGTATATATACCATACATATTTTAAAGAGGTTCAGAAAAGTAGGAATGACGTTGGACTTTCCATTAAAAGCACCATTTTCTTTTATATATCATATGAAATATGTCCTATAAGTCCTATAATTTACACAATATTTGTAAGCATTAAATGTATTATCAAGATATTTTTATTCAAATAGTTATTCTCTTTTTTTTTTTATTTCTACTGCCCATTCTTACTAAACGTTCGTAATAATCACTCATTTGGACAACGACCTTGGTGTTCTAAAAATTTATTGAATCAGATGATGGACTCCATCTGAGCAGAATATGGATGAGAAATAGTGAAGGAAAAAATATTTAACGGTTTTTCACACCAAAACAAGGTTGCAACTTTAGCAAGAGATGGTGGGAGAGAAGACTAAGACCTTGTCATGCAACAACCAATGTACGCAGGGGGGGGAATTAAATCCTCCGTATAACTAACAACAGCCATCTACAGAAGGGAGGTGATTAGCCAGAAAGAGTACTAAGTGCTGAGAAGTTATCAGCACGAGAAGAGGCAATATTAGAGGAGAGATAGCCTCTCGGGTTAAGAGTATAGGCTCCAATTTGAGGGCATACACTTTCGTCCAGAAATGCTTTAGTTGGATTACATTAACCATTGGACTGACTGCGAAAAAGAGCAACGACCCTGACTACTTGGATGGGAAGAGAGGACTCTGGTGGTGTGCTTGGGAAAAGATATCCCAAAGATGCACACCAACACAACCTTCTTTCCAAGGAGTGCAAGGAAGGGCATTAAGAAGGTCTTAGCCCTAGACGATGCCCAGAACGAGGGAATGAACACGCGGGCGTGGAAGATCCTCAATTGTATACGCAACTAATTACATGTAATGTATTATATTAAGTATGTAGAAATTAATAAACCTTTATCAGAGGGGTTACTACTCAGAAAAAGGAAAAAGGTCCTCAGTTGTAAAGAAGGAGCGCAGCCCTCGTGGTGAGCGTCGGAATCGACAATTAGTCGTTCGAAGCGGCTATTAATAACCATCTAATAAGGGAGACATCTACAGAGAGAGTGCTCAGTGCCCCTCGGTTATTTAAGGTTCCAATTTGAGGAACCTTAAACACTTACGGACCATACACTTTCGTCCAGGAATGCTTTGGTTGGATTGCTTTAATCATTTGACTAGCAGCAAATAAGGGCACCGACCCTGGGTAATTGGACAGGGTGGGAGGACTGGTGGCGTGCTTAGTAGAAGAGATATCCCGAAGATGCACACCAACACAACCTTCTTCCCAAGGATTGTGAGGAAGGACATTAAAAAGGTCTTAGCCCTAGTCGATTCCCAGAACGAAAAAATGAACACGAGAGCATGGGAAGTCCGCAGTTGTAAAGAAGAGTGCACAGTCCTAGAGGCCGGAATCTACAACAATCAATCGAAAGCTCCCCCCCCCCCCCCGGTAGAGGAGCTTGAAGAAGCTCTCTTCTAAGTTTCATAGAAATTTATCAATAATAACTATGTAAATTGTAGTACGAGAAAAGTTTGTGTGAGTGTGTCACTCCAGATTTTTTTTATTTTTATTTTATTTCATTTGCAATCATTTCATTTTCCTATTTATAAACATCAATTGATCACTGTCTACAATTTGTTTTTTTGTTTATTAGAGAATGTTAAAACATGTTAAAAAAGTTTAACATATTAAACAGGTGATATTTCAATTTCGAAAATCTGTCATAATCTTAATATTTCATATTTCAATAGTATATTATATTATTTCCATTTTATTTAATATTTGACAATAAAATTTTCGAAATTATATACATATATATATATAAAATCGTATATTACTGACTGAATAAACAAAGTTTAATATCTATATTTTCGTGTACATTGTCTGATTTAGAAATCGTGCTCATCACCAAATAATAACTTTTCAATTTAGGAAAATATAATAATAACAATGCTCTAGATCACGGAACCAATTGTTTTCTATGGAATTTTATACTAATTATTTCAATGATAATTATACTTATTTCCCCCCCCACAATTTATATGAAATTCAATTTACTAAATAGCATTGATTTGTATAATAACAAATATTATTATGTAACCTTTCGATGTTTATTAATTTCTATTAATAAGTTAATTAAAATTTATAATCATTGACACGGTTTAATTAGTGTAATTTTTCCGGAAAATTTATTTCTTAAATTTTAAATTGTAATAGGATCCTAAGAGAGGGATCCATAGCAGAGAGAGAGAGAGAGAGAGAGTGAGAGAACTGACAGGACCACTCTCTCGGACTAGAGTGGGAAAAACTGCTTAAATACAGCGACGAGAGAGAGATATGAGTCTTATAGCAGAGTTCACTCGGCAGTCACAACGTGTCATCTACCTTACTCTATACCTCGCTACCATTCTCTGTAATTTTAATGTAAAAATCCAGGCAAGCAGTCAGTGTCACTTTTTCATTATACAGTGTTCAGCCATATCTAGTTCATTAATCTAAACCAAACCATTTTCTCTCCTTCAACCTAACCATTATATAGATCTTTTTATTCATTTATTTCTTAATCCTTTTATCAGTTAGTTGATTACACAACATGAACCGTAAGTTTTCCCTGCATATGTGGATGGGCCCGCAATGCTGGATAACATCTGGTATTTTATCCGTCAAGGAATGCATATTTATAGTTTTTCTTACCGGTTTTGGATTTCATCTATCGTCAGAGTAAATTCATCAAGTTCGTGTAGAGCAGGCCCGTGCAACCTGCGGCCCGCGGGCCACATGCGGCCCGGGTAACTCTTCCGTGCGGCCCGCGTTACGGTATTGGAGAAAATAAAAAAATAATAATCTAAATAATATTGTGATCACCACTGTTAAGGTTTTAATTAATATTATATACAATAGGACATAGAGAGGCTCCCGTCTTAACTTGCTTTTAAAAGTGAGTTGAACATTTGGTGATCGTCAAGTCTGTAAGAGCCTGGACATGTTTGTGCCACTCTGTTTATGTTTGTGCTTGGTATAAAAAAACTACTTAATTAAGGGTATGATTTTCATTTAACAGTCAGTTCATTATAGTATTCTCATATCGTGCCAACCCACAATAGAATCTTATTCTTAAAGTTTTTGACATTTTGTTGTTTGATTTTCATTAATTTTTTTCAAAGTACAGGCGAAGTGAATATTTGGTTTAAGTTTTATTTGTGACTGTACTTACTGATTGGGTTATTGCCCAACATCAATATAAAAAATCGCATCTACTGTTTAAAAAATTGCTGTTTTGTAAATCATACACGTAATCGACATTTATTTTCCTAACTTGTATTGCTAAATTCGGAGTTTACGATTAATTTTTTGAGCAGTGTTTATTTATTTATTTTTTATTTCATGATAAAATCCTTATATTTAAAATTGAGAAGTTTATATTTGTAAGAAACACCATATTTCTGCTGATTTATGACAAACAGTAAATCTAAACCGAAAAGTGTAATTGGATTGGGTAAATACTTTCACACTTTGTGCGGCCCGCCGGAAGTTCATCAATCTCTGAAATGGCCCATCAACTTTAAAAGGTTGCACGGGCCTGGTGTAGAGAGTTCACTTCAACATAAGGTTTCCGTTACACTCGCACTTGTTGGTTCGTTGGTTGTATATATCTGGGAGGTTATTGATATCGATGTATCGGTATATCGATAACCTCCCGCTCTTGGTGAATTTACTCTGACGATGGATGATAATCCGAAACCGGTCAGGAAAACTATAAATATGCATGCTACGACGGATAAAATACCAGATATAAGTTTTCTAGTTGACCGATTTAGTTTACCGTTTTTTTCTCAAAACAGTTTGATCTTTTATCTAGTTCCATTCAAAGTAGATATAAACACAAATCGAAAGACCAGTTAAGGCCAGGCACTTTCAATTCAAAAACAGGTGGCTATTTTATAAGATATGAGATATATCAAAACCATTAAAGTTACGCACATCATACGGATATTATGGTTAATTACAATGGATCCCAAATCTATGCTCCCAGGGAAGGTAATAGCTAAGTGGTTAGCGTACTGGACTCCCATGCGGAGAACCCTGGTTCGAGTCCGGCTTTGCTACCCTTAGATTTTTTCTTCGTAGGAGCCTCTACAGCTTACTGTCCGGTGATGGACAGTGTTGTCTATAACGAGAGAACATTGTCCGAAGGCCGGCAGTGCACTGAGAAGGCTCAGGACGCCAATGACCATAGATGTTGACGCGCCTTAAGTTAAAAAAAAAAAACAAAACTATGCTATACGACGAACTATAGAAATTAGACGGCAACTTAAATACTGCAAAATAAAAACAAAAAACTCATCTTAAAATGAGTAAAATCAAATTATTTTTACTGACAGCAATAAACTAGCGGACGCAACAGCGTTAAGCGGCTCTGGCCCTAGATGAATCGCTTCCGGTAAACCAATATCTGGCACAACCTTAAGGATTACGTTTGATGTTTTGCGCCATGATTCAAAAGGTCTTTTGCAAAATTCAATTTTTAATTCGATAATTTTATAATTACTTGTCACAAACTAACATCACAAATTTACCGATTCAGTGTATTTATATCATATATAGTTCAATAAATATTACAAATGTTTTACATGTATTTGTGCTCTCAAATTACAGGCATCATATAAAGAAATAAAAAAAGGATTACATGCCACAAAACATTGCCTGATTCGCAGTACTTCAATGGGTCCCAAGTGGTGTGCGAATTGTTACATCGTAGATATTTTCATCATTTAAAATAAAATTTAGGGAATTTCCAATGTTATAGACAATAACTTGAATCTTTTGTCAATTTTTTTATTTTTATTGATATTAAAATTTTTAATACTGAGGAATGCAGTCAACTCAGAAGTTATATTCAAAACCTGGTGCTAGGGGAATGATGATCATTCGCCAGAATATCAGGGTGAAAATGACTACCATGGTAACACTAATTACAATATTTCTATCTAATTTATAATTTGTTAAATTAACAAACAAAGTCTTGTATTGATAGCAAGTTTACTCTATTAAGTTTGGAAAGGTTATATTCTTCTCTCTTTGAACTCTTAAACCTCTTTTTTCTTTCTTGTATTAAGAGGATTGGCTGAGTAATTCTAACGGATTAGTATTTTCTTTTAACTTTACCAGCAAAAGAAAGATATGCTCTAAACATTTTTCGGCTTTTATTTCTTAATTATCTTCTTTTTTTTCTCTCTCTCTCCGTAATTCTGTAAGAGGAAGTATGACGATTGAGTCAAATTATCGATAATGAGTTTTCAAAAAAAATAAAATAAATGTTTTGAGGTTTCCTGAGTACGAAAACAAATATTTATACATGAGGTATGAACAAATACCTCGCAAAAACGAAAAATCCCAGTTGGTTCATACCCTGATATTCCATTTAGGTACAATAACACTTCATCTGACCAAGAAGGTTTCGCATAAAATCCCGTCAACCGTAATTCCGAGTTTACTGAATTTTTTAATAAGTTTTTTTTTTTTTTAAGGGGGATTTTCTCCATTTCCAAAGATTTTCTTGAAACTTTAGGTCCTAAGTACGCACACACTATACGGTTTTTTTTTGTTGTAGGCTAATATGTATTTAGTTTAAATTGTAACTTGCAACTTTTAATTGTATTTAGTTGAATTTTGGAGTTCAATTTATGTTCAATTTATTTAATTGAATTATTTAGTTAATAATGGAGTTCCGCAAGGATCAGTTTTGGGACCACTGTTATTCCTGTTATATATTAATGAATTGGAAGCAGTACTTCCGGGGGAAGGCATTTTATACGCTGCTGACACCACGTTAATTGCGAAAGGCAAGACTGTTGAAGAGGCGACAAAGAAGGCTAATGATAACATTTCATCCCTTAGAACATGGCTAGAAAAAAATGAGTTAATGTTGAATGAAAAGAAAACGCAAAGTATGACGTTTAGTCTAATTAAGAAAAAGACAGAAGATACTACAAGATTTCTAGGCGTTACATTAGATTGTAGACTTGGAAATGTCATGTACAAACCTTGAGTAACCAGTTATCACAAACCATTTTCTTATTGAGAAAACTGCGTGAAGAGGTTCCAGTAGAGGTTATAAAGACTGCCTATTATGGTCTATTCCATTCTAGAATGGCATATGGTATTGAACTATGGGGAGGTACCTCCGATGCTTATATTATTTTCAGACTTCAAAAGAAAGCTATTAGAGCAATAATGAAGAAAAATGCTCGAGAAAGCTGTAGGCCTTTCTTTCGAGAGTTACGTATAATGACATTACCCTCGGTTTTCATTTTCAAACATTCACTAAAAAAGAAAAAAGACATGTTATTAGATGTTAGAGGTGATAAACATACTCATAATTTACGTAATAAAGAGGATTTATGCGTACCTTATAAGAGACTTGTGATGTCTGACTTCCATTCCAGTGTTATATCGGTGAAAATATTTAACAAAATTCCTTCAAGAATTAGACAGTTAAGTGAGAAACACTTCAAGCAATCGGTTAGCGAATTTTTAATAAAAAAATTGCTTTTATGATATTAAAGATTTCTTGAACACAAAGTGGAGTGATGAACAATTTCATGTGATGTGAAGTGGACTGAATGTATTAAGTTTGTTTTTATGATAATTAGTGTAAAGTTCATTTTATTCTTGTTATTGGAATTTGTTATTTTGTTGACATTATATTGACGAGCCTTTTATATTATAAAAAAGTATCCAGGCAAATAAATAAATAAATTGCTTCAATCAAACACCAATTTTTTTTAGCCTTCTTATTTATTAATGTTTTATTTTATTTTTACAATAAAAAGAAATCGATGTTTCGGCTCGTAGTGATATAATATACAGCTAAAATAACATATTAATTATTTGTTTATCACATTAGTTATTTTTCAAATTGCATTACTTTATTTTGTTATACAAAATCAACTCTACTCTTGAAAATGGCGTAGCCAGACGCCGAAACGTCCGAATTTTTTATTGTAAAAATAAAATAAAACATTAATTAATAAGAAGGCTAAAAAATTAAGTGTTTCATTGAAGCAATTCAACTAAATGCAATTTAAAGTACACACTAGATTTAAATATCATCTTCTTTACTTGTTCTTACTTTCTTTTTTTTTTTTTGTGATGTTAGTTTGTGACAAGTAATTATGAAATTATTGAATTAAAAATTGAATTATGCAAAAGAACTTCTGAATCATAGCGCAAACATCAAACATAATCCTTAAGGTTGTGCCAGATATTGGTTTACCGGAAGCGATTCATCTAGAGCCAGAGCCACCTTAACGCTGCTGCGTCCGCTAGTTTATTGCTATCAGTACAAATAATTTGATTTACTCATTTTAAGACGATTTTTTATGTTTGTTTCGCAGTATTCTGCAGTCAATAAGTTGTCGTCTAATTTCTATAGTTCGTCGTATAGCGTAGATTTTTTTTTTTTTTTTTTTTTTAATTTAAGGCGCGCCAATATCTATGGTCATTGTCGCCCGGGAGCCTTCTCAGTGCACTGCCGGCCTCCGGTCAGTGTTCTCTCGTTACAGACAACATTGTACGTCACCGGACAGTGAGCTGTAGAGTCTCGTAGGAAGAAAAAAAAAATCTAAGTGTAGCATAGCTGGTCTTGAACCCAGATCCTCCGCGTTGGAGTCCAGTACGCTAACCACTTAGTTGTTCCCTTCCCTCTTGTTTATCCTTATTGTGTGTTTTAATGCCTCTTGGTTTATTCAGATTGCCAGGCCGTCTCGTATTTATAGAAATCGAGTCGGCTTTCCTGAGCGGAGCTTATTGGTTAAGTTAGTAGACATATCAAGGCCCTGGTGTAATGGCAAGAGAGAGAATTAAGAGAGACAAAACAGGCCCTCTCTGGTACTCTCTGACTTAAGCAGGCTAGAGTGGGAGAACCTGTATATAAGCCAGTGAGAATCTACCTAAAAGGATATCTATCTATCAGATTCAACCATACATCGCATCGCGGCTTATCTCTACTCTCACCTTTTATTCTATAAAATCATTACAAGTCCAGTGCAGTTTGTGTAAACTTATCGCTCTATTATAACAGTGTCTTCATATCTTGTCTAATTAATCAAATCTAATTTCTCTCCTCATCAAATCAATTATATCTGGCATCGCTACGGTCGTGTTAATTGCGCGCAGTAACATAAAATATCGAGGCATAGTATTGTGGTAATGATAAGAAGCAAAATATTTCTTTCATCCTTTCATGAAAATTACAACGTTTTTGTTGGGGGACTTGCTGTAAAAAAAAAAAGTGGTAGGAGTTATATACAACATTATACGAATATACCAGTCCATTGACGCAGCCAAATCAACAAAACTTGTGGGCGCGGTAGTTTAAATTTCAACATAATTGACATGGATCCCAAAGAACAAAATTAATTTTTCCGAGAAAAGTTTAAAAATAAATGTGATAAGTTTATATCTGTCCAAGTTTAATTGAATCCCTGTAGCTATTTTCGAGAAAATCCCCCCTCCACCCAACAAACTCAGAAATTGTTTAAATCGCACGTCCAACTTAAACGACTTCCTTCAAATTTGGAATTCTATCAATGTTACTACATTACTTAAATACATGGCAAAACTATATATTGTAATGAATTAGTACTTTAAAGTTAGAAAGATTAAAGTTTTCTTCTCCCAGAACTTCCCAATAATCCCAATAATCACTTTTCCCGGAGAAATTATTTAATTAAAGATAATAAACATTTATATATGTATATAGTTTATGTTGTTTAAAGAAAATTGTTGGAATTAATTTCAAGAAAATCACGATAATATAAAAAAAAAAAAAATTAGTAAAGTCAGTTGTAGTGGAAGGACGAAATCGAAAAATAATAGTTTTTAAAAATAATTTAGGATATTTTATAATTATCTCATATTAAGAAAAAGATTGACATTCCATTGCAAAAGGGCTAGCCAGGTATACAAGTCCAGTCACTCGTACGGTACAAGAACAATTATGGCATTGTATTACCCCCTTCTCCTCACAGGGGAGGAATTGAAGAAACAAAGAGAAGAGATATTAAAAAGACAGACTTGTGCTACCAATCAAGGTGGAAACATCGAAACGCTACTTCAGGAATCGCTTTCTAAATATCTATGCCAGTTTCACAATAAATTAAATAAGTTTATAATATTAAATAAGTTGTAGTTATTATTTTGACAAAATATATTTATGGTGCTTTCTTAATTATTCTTATTACTTCTATCTCCAACTTACTTACAAGCCCTTTTCCTAAAACGCTCTCCCCACAAGCTACCTACACATCATCACATCAAAACATTACACAGTCACACACTTCTAGTTGATGGATATTGATCGAAATTCTTCAAAATTATGGAAATTTATCGAAAAAACTTTATTCTAATTAACACCCTACCTTTCCTTGACAGATCTCGAAAGATCGAACTTTTAAAATTGAAATCATTTTCTTCGGCCCCCAGCCATTATTTTCCTTGTAAATATGTTTATTTAAACAAAAAGTGTTTTTTTATTTATTGCAAAAAGATTTAAATTAATTGATTACAGGTTTTTGATTCGGAAAATTTAATTATATTGAAGTAAAGGTATAATTTTTATTGTGTTTAATTGTGTGGCTGGAAAAAATATTAATCAACTAAGGGAAACGGTACCTACAGGTCTCAAAATTCCACGTAATAACAATTTAATTTTACTCTTATTTATTTTACAAATATTATTGCCATTTTTGTTTTTTCTTTTTTTTTTTTTTTTTTTTTTTAAGGGGATATGCACTCACTGCGATTTGAGAGGTCTAATATGCCTCACGGAAGCCAAATCAGTGCACTGCCGGCCTGCAAACAACACTGGCTATCACCGAACCGTGAACTGTACAGGCTCCTAGGAAGAAAAAATTTAATGGCACTATGCTGGATACGAACCTGGGAACTTTGCGTTGCTAGTCGAGCGCGCTATCACTGAGCTAATCCCTTTCCTTGCTAGCTTTGTTTGTTTATATCTTAATTCTTGTGAGTTTTGAATTTTGACCTCTCAGTTATACAAAAGCTGTATTGATTCTTTCAACAATTTTTTTTTTTTTTTTCATATGGAAATTTTGGAAATAGGGGAGAAAGTACTGCCGTCAATTTACCCTCACACCAAACTCTTTTAACAGAAAAGAGGGTCTGTCTGTATTTCTACTACCCCTTTATTTACATTTCAACTTTACATGTTGTATGGTTCTATTATGCTCATGCTAGTAAATTCTGGGAGAAAAAAAAAAATGTTGATTTATTTATTTACATATGTATATAAAAAATGACATTAATTCATTCATTTTTTATTTAACAAGGGGAGAGGAGGAAAGCTTTTCAGTTATTATTGCGTGCCACTCTGGCTATGATGTTTCCATGTCACTCATATTTACAATGTGTATTTTTTAAGCCATCATAACTAAGCTTTATTTAAATTTTTATATTGTTAAAGTTTTATTCATTCACAATGAAATTAGGTTTTGCAATTCATTTGTTTTACTGAACTAATGACTTATAGCCGTGCACAATATTATTAGAAAGACTAAATAACTTTACTTTCTCTTACTCCTAGTAAGAGGAAGTATTGTAATCGTGTCAAATTTTTGATATCGAGTTTTCACCGGAAATATCCGTTTTGAGGTCCCCTGAGTCCAAAAAAGTGGTTTTTAGCAAATGGTCTGTGTGTGTGTGTGTGTCTGTGTGTGTGTGTGTATGTGTCTGTCTGTGTGTGTGTGTATATGTATGTATGTGAACAGCATAGCTCAAAAACGAAAAACCGTAGAAAGTTGAAACTCGATATTCCGTTTAGGTATCACTATGGGATCTGACACTATGTTATCTGTCAAAATTGCTCAACCGGAAGTACCACTTTACTAGTTGGATTTTTTACTTTTTTGCAATTTTCTCAAAAATAGCTCCGACGATTTTCTATAAACTTCATACATCAACCACACATACAAAGAACTACAACTTTTATTTGTAACATTTCTCCAGGAAAATTCATTTAAGGGCACTTCTGGGGGAGGGGTGGGGTTAGGTTTTCATCTAAACTGCTGTTTCACTTATTAGACAATTCGATCATTATAAATAATGGTAATTAGAATTAAATATGTTGTTGAAATTCCGAGTTTCAAAAAAATCGGATAACCGGAAGTGCGTTTACATTACCACTTTACTAAATGATTTATTCATTTTTTCGCAATTTTCTCAAAAATGGCTCCGAAGATTTTTTTGAAACTTCGTATATAAACTAAACATGCAAAGACCTACAACTTTTATCTAAAACATTTCTCTGGGAAAGTTCTTTTAAGGGCACTTTTAGGGGAGAGGTGGGGTTAGATTTTCATCAAAGTGCTATCCTAGTTGATTATACAATTCTATCATCCAAACATAATTAGTTAGAAATAAATGGGTTGCCAAAATTCTGAGTTTCAAGAAAATTAGTAAACCGGAAGTGTGTTTTTTACTGAACAGTTAATTTTTCCAGTTTTCGACGAATTCATTAAATTTGGTACTATAAAATTTGTCACTAACAATTTTGAGAACTACGGTAAGAGAAAGTTGTGTGAGTGTTTCACACCAGATTTTTTTTTTTTATTGTATACAGGTCGATGTAGGAAGTAAAGTGAACCACCACCCCCTTTAAAATTAATGTAGTTTCTTTTCTTCGTTCAAATTTAGAATAATAGAATTTGTCGTCATTCGAATTTTGTGTTATTTAATGTATAACTCATTGAAAGTAATGTGTGAGGATTTCTCACCAGATTAGTTTTTGTTTTTACTCTGTTGAAATACTTTTATAAATATACTTATTGATTTCTAGAACTAAATTACGTACTATACTGTGTTCTGTTGTAATTCTCTGAGGATCTCTGAGGAAGTCGTTTGATTAAGATGGATGGTTGTAATGAATTACAAAAACACTTGATTGATCTGGAGACAAGTCATTTTTAAAGAACTAACATTCCTATAAGTTTTACTTGTGTTTATTAGAATTTAATTATTAGCTTTCCTCAAAAATGTCATTTTATTATGTTTAGATTCTCCCACTGATTGAGAGAAATTTTTTTTTTTTTTTTTTTTTTACTTTCTCTTACGGCTGTAAAAAGAGAAAGAAGTATTGCGATCGTCACATTAGTGTCAAATTTTTGGAAATTGATTGTTCATCAGAAATATACGTCTTAAAATCTCCTTAATATGAAAAATGAGTTTTTAGCGAATTAAGTGTATTATTATTATTAATATTCAAGGAAGGGGAGGGCAAACCCCTAAGCTATCCAAAGCCTCCCTGGGCCCATATGCTACCCCTAAAGAATAACAACTACTGGGACAAGAACAAATGTCTAGGCCCAGATTTTAACCATCTAAGGTTTCACCACAGACCGAACAAATCAGACCAAAACCTTAAAAGGACATAGCTGAAGATCCTCTACCGATATTCTACTCCGGCCGAAGGTCCTAAACCTAATCTCCTCACAGCCCAAACAATCCGTCATTAGATGCATGGGTGTTTCCTCCTCCGTCTCACAAACTATACAAAAGGGATCAGGCATGAGTCCTATTGTATAGAGATGTCTCCTTAAGCCACATTGCCCAGTGAGGAAGCCAACCAGATGCCTGAGAGAGGTCCGTGAAAGACTTCGGATCCCGCTACTCAAAGCTCCGTCCTGACCCCCAATGAGGATCTTAGACGGCTGACAACCCACTGCACTCATCCATAAGGAATGAGTGCTGTGAGGTCATCCACGTCTGGAAGCCTGACAAACATGTGTCAGAAGACACACCAACAACAGGCTCTGCACCAATGAAAGGGAGAGAGGCGCCTAATTTGGCAAACCTATCCACCTCCTCGTTCCCAAAGATTCCCATATGACCTGGAACCCAGACCAGAAGCACATCTTTCAATGAAGAAAGATCTTCCAGTCTTTTAGAACATTCAAATACCAATCTGAAAGTGAAGACACATGAGCTAAGCGCCTTCAACGCAGCCTGGCTGTCCGAGCAGATACAAACTCCTTTTAAATTAGTGTTAAGCACCCTCTCATCCAAAATACAGCAAAGAATTGCATAAATCTCAGCCTGGAAAACGGTGGCCCACTCACCAAGAGGCACCACCAAATGGTCTCCGTCTCAAAATAGACGGCAGCCCCAGGCCTACGATCCATCCTGGAACCGTCCGTATAGGATCGGAGATAATTCTCAGGAATCACCCCAGACTGACGCAGGGTTAACGAATCTTCCCTAGAAGGCAACCTAACCCAGTAGGAATGACCAGTGTCAAAAGTCTTCAACATCCTATCAGAAGGGAAACCTATAATGGGAATCCTTAAAAGCATCTCGCGATAAATGGTAGAATGACCATATCGCTTACCCTGCCAAAAACCTGCATGTCTAATTCTATAACAGGCTTTCATTGCCTGGTTTTTCACCTCCACAAAGAGAGGTGGAATCCCTAACAAAGTCTCCATAGATGCGGTCGGTGTAGTCCGAAACGCACCAGTCACCACCAGACAAGCCAAGCGTTGGATATCTTCCAGCAGCTGTCTAGCGGATCGTGTTTCAATGCGACACCACCACACCAAAGCCACATATACCAACCTAGGTTTAATGACCATGCAATAAATCCAGAACATGAACATGTAAGTCCGGTTGGATGGATGTGAGTGTCAAACAAAAGGTCTCAAAAATGAAACATCGCACGTAGGCTGAAACTTGATATTCTGTTTAGGTCCACCATCGCACCTGACACGAAGACTGCGAAATTTCAACTGAAATTTTATATGGCAGCCGCGAATGCGTCCGTACTGTTTTGTTTCAGTTATTTTTTTATCGAGAAAAACCATGATCCAACGATTTTCCAACTATATCTTCACATAAAAAGACCTAACTATTTCTATTTGAAATATGCTTATATGTTTGAAGGAAACGGTTAATCGAAAGGGTATTCAAAAAGAAAAGGTTCCAGAATTCATTGGAATTCCATAGAAAATGGTTCCATCAGTTCTCTTTAAGCTTTGAATGGTAACTGCATTTATATAAATCTATATAATTATTTTAAGAAAGTTAGACGTTAGATTTCTCATGTTTGTTGTTGGAGACTAAATTATTTATTTTTTCTTGTTATCAAATCCCAGTAATAACTGTTGAAACCAAGCATATTATTATTTATTGTTCGTTTGAGAATTTTCGGACAATATGGCACATGTTTAATACCACAACTGCTTTCTGGAGGACCATATAAATATTTAGGTCCAATTCCAGGGTGGCTATACTTCCGTGCAATTCGTGGGGCACTATGGATGCTACTCGGACAGCCTCCACTTCCCATAGTCGCTTTATTTCGAATCTAAGCTCTGCATACTTCCAATTTTTTCCACCATTACTTGTAGGAGGTTGTTGATGTTTAGAACTGCAATGTCCACCAACGTAACTGCCCTCCTATCCTTATTATAAAGCAAAATATCGGGTCAGTAGTGATGGACTGTTCTATCAGTGAGCACTGTCCCCGGTCGTAGTTATTATTATTATTATTTTAATATTCGTCTGCAAGGATGGACCAAGCCCTATGCTATCTAAAGCTCCACTGGACCCATATTCGGATCTAACCCAACTAAGATTCACAGCTTTCCGAACGAATCGGACCATAACCTTAAAGGAAAATAACCTAAGCTCTTCTACAGACATCTTGTTCCCTAATTTCCTCACAACAGCAATCTGCAAAATGAGCGTGTTTCTACCTCCATCTTACAAACTCTACAAAAGTGGTTTAGTATGAGGTCTATTACATAGACATGTCGCCTTAAATCAAAATGCTCAATGAGGGATCCAACTAGCAATATCTCACTAACAGCTCTAGCCATACCTACCCCTCATCCAATGAGCATTTTAGACTGCCGGCAATCCACTGAATGCATCCCGACAGAATGCAAGGAATAAATGAAGCTATCTATGTTTGGAAAATTGACATGGATAAACCAATCATGTAATGTCAACTAACAGCCGAAAGACACACCAGTTTGGGAACATTGAAAGAGAGAGAAGCGCTTAATTTTGCAAATCTAAAACTACTTCCTCATTCCCCAAGATTCCCATATGACCTGGTACCCAGACTTACATAGATGTACCCGGAGGTTAAGCTATTTTTCTTTAAGGTTATGGTCCGATTTATTCGGATTACTGTGAATCTTAGGTGGGTTAGATCTGGATACGGGCCCAGTGGAGATTTAGATTGCATAGGGCCATCCCCATATACGAATAAGAATAATAAAATGATAATAATAATAACTAATAATAATAAAAGGAAGAAAGCTCTTCCAGTCTTTTATATCATTCTAGTAACAACTTGGAAGTGAAGACCATGCAGTCAGCGCTTTCAACACTGCTTCATTCACTTCGGCGATACAATAATATATATATATATATAAATTGAAACTGTAACTGCTAGACTTTAATATAATCTAATCTCACTACAATATTTGCTGAGAAGCAACCAATACGTACATCTCCATTTAACATGTGTATTTTTTTTTAACTGCAGCTAATCATTGAATAAAATTCCATTCATAAGAATATTTGTAAATTTTATTAATTGAGGTGAAAGAAAGTCATGTAAATATCTCACACCTGATTTTTTAATTGAACATATTACATAATATGATGATATACAATACTAAACTTGTCTTTTATATTTGTTAGATTTACACGTGTACAAAACAATTTGATATACATAAATAAACAACATCATACCAGAGTAAGTCGAAAACATAACACCTACACTAAACGTTTATGTATGTATGTCTTTTAAATAATAGTAAGTCAATTACATATAGATTTCTCTAGAAAGTAATCGCCTTAGGGCAAACTAAGAAACAAAACATTTGTAATCCAAAAGGATTTTATTCTAGAATCACATTTGCATACAATATTACTATATTATACAAAGGTTATGGTTATCTATAGACAGGTGTTAGAAAGACAATAGATTATTAGAATATATTTTATAATGTAAATATTTCCAGTTATTAACTATTGTATATATTATATATTAAATTAGTAATGATTTGTTCCTTTGTTTTTTTAGTTTTATTAACTACGTATACTTGGAACAATAGGAAGACAGCTTTAGAGCAGAGATTAATATATTCAATTTTTCTAGATGTAGCACTTTTATATTGGATAAAACAATTTGGTCAAATTTTATACTAAACCTTCCCATAAAAACTAAAATTCAATTATTTAATATCGTTTTTGCCGATCCGTGTTGTGCTACAGTCGCCATGTCTAGAGTTCTCAGGCTAATGATGCTTCAGAAAGGTTTCAAAGAATTTTTTCTACAGAAATTATTTGGTCTTCTTGCTAGTACACCTTGCAATTTTATGCTCTGTTTAGAGACTGCATTAGATTCTCTTCACTTTATCCTTAATCCATCTAAAATACTCCCTATAAAACTTTATCTCTGGAAGACTAAGCGCCAGCCTAAAGTGGTTGCCATTCAATTATGAATAAACTATCTTATGTGGTTTTCAAATCCATTTCAAACACCTTAATCACAGAACAATTCCTTAAACTTAAATATTCTTGAAGTATAAATAAATTGGTTTAGAAGAGAGCGCAAAAGTCCATTTTGAACTAACCCCATCATGTTTGTGGCCGCAAAATTCGAAAAGTAGTCAATGGATTGACTTGAAATTTTTACACAATGTTGCATTCCTATACAAGAGTGTTTATATGTACTTTTTACTCCGAAGTTTCCATGGAAACGGGAACTTCTCCGAGCGTTTCGCGAGGTTGGCAGAAATAGACAGACTCAGACGCGTTACGATGGTGGCTCACTCTCTGAACCTCTTTCTCAGCTACTTATAAGTACCTCTATTCCGAAGTTTCCATGGAAACGGGAAATTCCGAGCTAAAATCCTTTCAAACGGCCATATTATGTTAGACTTGCTTCTTCAGGTATTGCTGCTACGTTGATGGAAGCAAGTAGAACAGCACATTCAGCTCTTAAACTGTCATGACTTAAACATGCACTTCACAGAAACCCCAACATGTAACATTTCTAAAACATCAGTAATGGGAAAGGTTCTTTGGACGTGCAAAATCATTGTATGGGATGAGTGTACAATGGCTTATGAGAAGTCATTGGAAGTAATTAGACCATTGAAAGGCTTGCAAAATAATCAGGTTCCATTTGGTGGAGCATTGGTGTTACTAGCCGGTGATTTCAGGCAAAGGCTTCCAGTGATACCTCGCTCAACATCAGCTGATGAATTGCATGCCTGCTTGAAATATTCAACTCTTTGGAGCATAGTAAAAAAAATTCATTTAATAACGATGAGAATTCAACTTTAAAACGATCCAACAGCTGCCATATTTTCAAGACAACTCGGTAACAATATTGTTCCTACAAATCCGGAAACGGGAAAATCATCATCCCATCTAATTTCTGCAACATTGTACATTCAAAAGAAGAATTAGTAGACAGGGTATTCCAAAGCATCGAAACAAATGATCAAAATCACGCAAGGTTAAGCCTAAAAATCAGACTGAGCCAGAGCGAAATGTGGTCAGGTTAGCTAGTATGTAATAGGATCCAAAGAGAGGTTAGCTAGTATGTATTCGAAGCAGAGAGAGAAACAAAATTGAGGATCTCACTCGCTACTTAGGCCAGACTAGAATGGGAGATTCCGTATATATATAGAGCTGCTCTAACCCTATAAGGACAATCTTTGGAACAGTTTATACAACAGTTACAATGCGCCAGCAACCAGCTACTACCTTTCTCTTCTCTCGCATTCTATTTAGCTGTAAAGTCCTGGCAGTTTTGTGTCTCTATTTTATTATATAGTGTTCAGCATTCAATCTAGCTTAATTCTCAAAAATCCTTTCTCACTAATTTCTTTCCTTCTAAAACCTATTAAACCATAGAAGATTTGAAAGTTAACAGCTATTGTTCGCCCCAGAAACTCTCAAAGAATCAATTTTTCTAGAAAAATGTTTCAAATAAAAGTGATAGATAATTATGTATGTAGGTAATAAATGAAATTTAAAGGAAATCGTTTGAACCATTTTTGAGAAAGTCAGGAAAAACTGAAAAATAAAACAAAACATTCAATCAATTTTTACTTCTGGCCCATAGATTTTGTCCGAAACCTTCGAATCAGGTGCGTTGGTGGTACCTAAAAGTAATACCAAGTTTAAGCTTTCTGGGATTTTTCGCCTTTCGATATATTTTGCTGACAAACATACACACATACAGACCAGTCGCTAAAAACAATTTTTTCGAACTCAGGGGATCTCAAAACATGTATTTACCGTGAAAACTTATTTCGAAAATTTGACACGATCGCAATAATTCTTAACCAGAAGTCAGAGAAAGTAAGTACATTAAAACGATCAAACATATCTATAGAATACTAACCTACCTACCTATAAACATTAATGTATTTATTTAAACCAGGTCTTTAAATACGAAATACTTCATATAAATCAGTTATTTAAATAGAGTTGTTTTTTTTTTTTTTTTTTTGAGGGTTCTGTACCGCGACCATTCGTTTGATCTACTGTACCCCCCTCTGGTGCCTAAGATGAGCTAGCTCATCTATAGCACCCTCTTCAGGTTTAGCTCCCTGAGGAATCTCAGGATCCTGGAAGGTTCTAGGGTGGGTATTTCTTCCTCCCCTATCTGGTAACAACCCAGACTGCTGAATCTTCTTTGAATGACGGCATCACAGTCCGTGAGGAGATGTATCGGAGTTTCCTCCGTTTCTCCACAGAATCTGCATGCGCCGTCATCTTCTAGGCCAAGCTTCCTCAGGTGCCCCCTGAGTCTGCAATGCCCCGTAAGGAATCCCGTAAGAATACGGATCCTATTCTTGCTCAGACTGATGAAGGCTTTCGACCTTTTCTGGTTATAGCCACCCAGACAGACCTTGGCCTGCCTCAGTCCCGGGATGGTGTTCCAGAGACGAGCTCTTTCAGCCACCTCCTCCTTCTTAATTTCCTCTAGAAATACTTGGTCACTGATTCCACAAAAGGGCTCTGGCCCAATAAGAGGAGATACAGCGCCTTCTTTTGCCAGGGCGTCGGCTGCCTCATTACCTTCCACGCCGACATGTCCCGGCACCCAATGTAGGGTAACCTTATTACTCCTGCCTAGGTCATTAAGCTTGCCTAGGCATTCCCATACCATTTTAGAACTGATTACATAAGAGCTCAGTGCTTTAATGGCCGCCTGGCTGTCGGATAGGATAACTATCTCCTGATTCCGATATCCTTGATCAAGGTTCAACTGAACGCACCTTCCAATAGCGTAGATTTCCGCCTGGAAGATGCTAGGAAACCTACCCATGGGTTCTGAGTGTTTGATTCTAGGCCCAAACACCCCTGCCCCGGTTCCTTCGAGGGTCTTAGACCCATCTGTGTACCACTTAATGGCATGCTTGCTAATACTGTCCAGGGCGGATCCATCGCTCCACTCTCCTTTCGTACTTAGCTTCGTAGAAAAATTCCTAACGAAGCTATATTTCTTAGTCATACTTTAAATAGAGTTACTTAAGTACAATTATTTACTACGCTCAGAAATATTTAAGTAAGTTTATGTGAATAAAAATATTTATTTGAACACGTAAAGTGTAACACTTTATAGCGATCCTCAAAGATGTACTGTGTCTGAAGGATGAAAGCTCTCAAACTATTTTCCAAACACGCATTCCATACCTGCTTCTCTAAGAAATATCCAAGATCTGGATGGTACTAAGAGGGATACCTTTTCCTCTAAAAATCGGTAGTTATCCAGGCTTCTAAACCTTCTCCGAATAATTGCGTCGTAATCCGTCAGACGATATGTTTGCTACATTTCCCCACAGAAGTGCAGATACTATATGTTTCTACGCTTGGCTTTCTCAGTTCCCTTCTGCATCTGGAAACCTGTAAGGGTGCGAAGACAATTTATGCTCAGAATGATTCAGGCCTCAGAACTTTTCCCATCGGCTTAAAAAAAGTCTTAACATACCTCAGTACTATAGAATTTCTCAAGAGAAGTGTTCTTTTGATTTTCTCCTCATTTCTGAACTATTCTCGGGAGAATTACTTGCTTATCCCAAAAATAGGTTTCCGGTCTAATGGAAGAAGATATTGCACCTTTTCTTTTTCAGAAACTCAGACAACCCATTATTATGGAAAGTTGATAGTCATAAGAGTCAGTAAAGGTAGCAATGTTGGGATATATTAGGACTGACATCTTAGAAATAGATAAATCGTATATATTATTAAGAAAGGAAACACTTTCTCTCTTCGCAAGATATAAGAGAAAAAATACGTAAAAAACAAAAATAAAATAAATTAAAATATTAATTAACAGTAATAAATGCGTTTAATTAAAGTTGATTATTAGCCACAATAATAGTGGAATTGAATTGGAATAATGCACAAAGGTGCAATAATATTGGGTTCCTCCTCAGTCTTAGTAATTACAAATTAACTATTACTGTACATATTCTGTACATTGTAATGTCCTGCATGTGGTTGATTACTCCATCATTGTTCGTCATGCTTTAGATGTTAAGATTTAGCGTTAATCTTAATTTAGTACAATCTAAATGGTTTATCTTTTTGATGCTTATATTCCCTGGTTTGCCGGACGTATTCACGGAATCGCTACGTTTTCCCAATTGTATTGCAATGACTCTTTCTAATCATTTATTTATTGATTTACATTAACGGGCAACTTAACCATTTTAACCTAATGAAAATCAACGCTGTATTCGTTATTATTGAATATTGATATTGATTACAAGTTATTGCACCCAAAAAAAACTCTTTAAATATGATAATATTCATAAAAAAACAATAATTAAAAGATCAATTTATGAAAATCCTCTTAATCATTTGAATTGGTGTATTGGATAAGTGAATGTGCCTCAGTATTCTTAGAAGTAATGAATGATACAAATAATTTAGTTTGGGCAAAGTTTAACCGAAAACTAATCGTCTATTATGGTCTAAATGGAAGGTACATTAAAATAGATCTTATTTATAAGATACGCTCAGTCTATAAAGTTATTTCGAAGTTTATATAGAAATAATATGTCATTAATCAAATTAAACATCTGTTTTCTAATGAAAGAAATATTAAAGTTTTTCTATATTTTATTGTAAGGCATGTTATTGTAAAATCACGGCCAATACCAATGATTCCCAAAATGAGCGATACTGCCCCCTGATGGGCGTTGGAACGATTCAGATAAGCGGTAGTAATCTCAGATTAAACTGGGTAGGCGTTGAATAAAAATGACGAGATTGACATATATTTAACCTAGGTGAAAGAGCATTCTGGAGTCAAAGGAAACCAAGAGGTGAACCTTCGAGTAAAAGAAGCTTTATATGATAGAGAGATGGAAGAAGTTTATCAAAAAGTGCTTAAGTCCTACCTGAGAAGAATCTTGAGAGAGAAATGTGTTGGAGAAATGGAACCAAATATGGCAAGATTCCAGACTGATTCCAAGTCTGAGACCGGTTCTTAGACAAAAGTGTTTTTCTTTATAGTTAGGAAAAGAATGTAGGTAAAATTGATCCAGAGCTACAAACACAAACACAGAATATGACAGGAAACGGCCATACGAGAACATATTAGTAAAGATTCCACATATAAGAGGAATTACAGAACAGCATAATGGAACATCTGATATTCAGCTCCTCTTCTAGGAGAGGAGTACAGTAACGTTGGTGGACATTGCTGTTCCAAACACCAACAACCTCCTACAAAAGCGGAAGTATGCAGAGCTTGGGTTCGGAAAAAAGAGACTGTGAGAAGTAGAGGCTGTCCGAGTAGTACCTATTGTGTACCACTAATTGCACGCAAGTACAGCCACTCTGGAGTTGAGCCGAAATATTTATATGGTCTTCCAAGAAGCAGTTGTGTTAAACACAAGCCATACTGTCCGAAAATTCTTGAACGAACAATAAATAACAATGTGCTTGGATTCATTCCGTACATAGCTACATTATAGAGTCCAGATTACCTCTAATCAGGAACGTTGCTGATGAATTATAATATATATAAATTTCATTCAGCAATTCTTGTTCCATTGAATGAAAATAATTGTAAATACTTGTTAGAAAAATATTATTCTGCATTCACTTTTTTTTGTTTTCATCTATTATTCTGAGATTCCTAAAAATATATTGTATTGTTTGATACTATGAAAGATAAACAACACATGTATTCGTATAATGGAAGCATCTGGAAAATAAACTCCTTCTCAATAGGGATACAATAGGGTGTGTGGGGGATACTAAAACCCTCCCTAGAACACTCCTTAAATGATTTTTCCTAGAAATATGTATCAAACAAAAATTATAACTTATTGTAAGCTTTGTCAATATATCAAACCCATAAACGTAATATCAAATTTCAGCAGTCTGCGAATTTCTGTTTAGTTTTAGTTATGCTAATCATACAAACACAAATTACAAAATTGTAGTTCAAGTTTGTTTCAATAGAGTCAAAAATGTAATGAAATTATAGTTCTATAATATCTTTATAAATAAGAAATAACATATTCACTAATTTAAAATTTCATAATAATTATACATGTTAACAAACTGATGTATAATGATCATTATACATGTTAACAAACTCCCTGTTATGTACTATTTATTGTACAATGCAAAAAAATAAAAAAATAAAAAATCTGGTGTGAAACACTCACACAACTTTCTCTTACTCCAGTACACAAAATTATAATTGATAAATTTTATAGTTTGTGTAACAAATTTAATGAAATTCGTCAAAAACTGTCCAGTAAATGCGCACTTCCGGTTTACTAATTTTCCTGAAATTCGGAATTTTAGCCATCTATTTATTTCTAATTAATTTTGTTTGGACGATTGAATTGTATAACCAACTATGATGCCACTTTAGAAGAAGCTGTAACCCCACCCCTCCTCCAAAAGTGCACTTAAATGAATTTTCCCAGAGAAATGTTTAAAGTTGTAGCTCTTTGTATGTGTAGTTTACATAGGAAGTTTCAAGAAAATCGTCAAAGCCATTTTTGAAAATCGCGAAAAAGTGAAAAAAAAAAATCCATTTAGTAAGTGTTAAAACAAACTCACTTCCGGTTATCCGATTTTTTCAAACTCGGAATTTCAACAACATATTCAATTATAATTAACATTATTTAGATGATAGAATTGTTTAAATAACAGAAATAGCAATTAAGATGGAAACCTAACCCCACCCTCTCTCACAGAAGTGCCCTTAAATGAATTTTCCTGGAGAAATGTTTCAAATAAAAGATGTAGTCCTTTGTATGTGTAGTTGATGTAACAAGTTTGAAAGAAATCGTCGGAGCCATTTTTGAGAAAAATGTAAAAAAAAACAACTAGCAAAAAAAAAGTAAAAAAAAAAACAACTAGTAAAGTGGTACTTCCGGTTGAGGAATTTTGACAGATGAGCCACTGTCAGATGCCATGGTGATACCTAAACGTAATATTAAGTTTCAACTTTCTACGGTATTTCGTTTTTGAGCTGTACTGTTCACATACACACACACACACACACACACACACACACACACACAAACACGACATATCTATAGTTTGACAAATTTTATAGTTTGTGTACTAAATTTAATTAAATTCGTCGAAAATTGAGAAAAACTGTTCAGTAAAAGCGCACTTCCGGTTTACTAATTTTCATGAAACTTGGAATTTCGGCCACATATTTATTTCTAATTAATTTTGTCTAGATGATAGAATTTTATGATCAACTAAGATAGCACTTACGACGCAAACATAGGCCTACCCAACCCCCAATAGCCCGCTTAAATAAGTTTACCAGGAGAAACGTTTCAAATAAAAGTTGTAGATCTTTGTATGTGTAGTTAATGTAATATGAAGTTTGAAGAAAAAAAACGTTGGAGCCATTTTTGTGAAAATTGCGAAGAAGTGAAAAAAAAAAATTTTTTTTGTAAAGTGGTTGAAGAATTTTGGCAGATAAGTTACTGTCGAATCCAATGGTTTAAACGGAATAGCAAGTTTGAACTTTCTGCAATTTTTTACTTTCTCTTACTCCTAGTAAGAGGAAGTATTGTAATCGTGTTAAATTTTCGATATTGAGTTTTCACCGGAAATATCCGTTTTGAGGTCCCCTGAGTCCAAAAAATTGGTTTTTAGCAAATGGTGTGTGTGTGTCTGTGTGTATGTGAACAGCATAGCTCAAAAACGAAAAACCGTAGAAAGCTGAAACTTGATATTCCGTTTAGGTATCATCATGCGATCAGACTGTGCGTTATCTGTCAAAATTACTCAACCGGAAGTACCACTTTACTAGTTTTTTTTTTTACTTTTTTGCGTTTTTCTCAAAAATGGCTCCAACGATTTTCTTTAATCTTGTTACATCAACTACACATACAAGGAGCTACAACTTTTATTTAAAACATTTCTCTGGGAAAATTCATTTAAGCACTTTTGGGGAGGGGTGGGGTTAGGTTTTTCACTCTAAAGTGCTATTTCATTTTATTGCACAATTCGGTCATTTAAATAATGTTAATTAGAATTAAATATCTTGTTGAAATCCAGGTTTTAGGAAAATCGGATAACCGGAAGTGCTTTTGTTTTACACGTTACCTAAATGATTTTTTCACTTTTTCGCAATTTTCTCAAAAATAGCTCGGACGATTTTCTTGAAACTTCACATATAAACTAAACATTCAATGATCTACAACTTTTATATAAAACATTTCTCTGGAATAATTCATTTAAGGGCACTTTATGAGAGGGAGTAGGGTTACAGTTTCCTCTAAAGTGGCATTATACTTGATTATACAACTCTATCATCCAAATGAAATTAATTAGAAATAAATAGATGGCTAAAATTCCGAGTTTGAAGGAAATCAGTAAACCGGAAGTGCGCTTTTACTGAATAGTTTTTTTTCCGTTTTCGACAAATTTCATTAAATTTGGTTGCACAAACTATAACCTTTGTCAATTATAATTTTGTGTACTGGAGTAAGAGAAAGTTGTGTGAGTGTTTCATACCAGATTTTTTAATTTTGAGCTATGCTGTTCACACACAGATTTGCCAAAACCACTTTTTTTGGACTCACGAGTCCTCAAAACGGATGTTTCCGGTAAAAACTCTATATCGAAAATTTGACACGATTACAATACTTATAAATCTATTTTATCGATCTGTAAAATCAGTTAACAATCCAATATAATGTAAAAATAGTTGTTTTTTTTTTTTAGTGTTTTGTAATAAAGTAACTATAACTAAAGTTTTAACTCTTTGTAAATTGGTAAAAAAAAAAGAGAAAGTAATATATTTTATTCACTAGTGAGACATCTTGGAGTGGAGAAATGCTTTTAGTTTTAGATATATCGCTTAATTTGTTCATCGATTTTTTTTTTCAGACTTTACGACATACAATATTCACTAGGGACTTATAAAATATAGGGCGTGACACTTCCAGTGTAATAGTTTCACATTATTTAGAGCTGAACTTTTCACAGTATTGTGTTTAAAAATTTTAACTTAAAATTATTGTTGCATTATTGGTTAGCCATATAATTTGATATAAAATTTCTAAATCTTTGTTGATAGTGATTAATATTATTTTTACTTTCTCTTACTCATAGTAAGAAGAAGTATTGTAATCATGTAAAATTGTCGATATCGCCTTTTCACCGGAAATATCCGTTTTGAGGTCCTCTGAGTCCAAAAAAGTGGTTTTTAGCAAATAGTGTGTGTGTGTGTATGTATGTATGTGAACAGCATAGCTCAAAAACAAAAAACCGTAGAAAGTTGAAACTTGATATTCCGTTTAGGTATCACCATGGGATCTAACAGTGCGTTATCTGTTAAAATTCCTCAACCGGAAGTACCACTTTGCTAGATAGACTTTTTACTTTATTGCGATTTTCTCAAAAATAGCTCCGAAGATTTTCTTAAAACTTCTTATATAAACTAAACATACAATGATCTACAACTTTTATTTAAAACATTTCTCTGGGAAAATTTATTTAAGGGCACATTTAGGGGAGGGATGGGGTTATGTTTTTCTCAAAATTGCTATCATAGTTGATTATATGTACAATTCTATCATCCAAACAAAATTAATTAGAAATAAATAGATGGCCAAAATTCCGAGAAATTTAGTATACCGGAAGTTTGCTTTTTCTGAACAGTTTTTTCAGTTTTCAACGCATTTCGTTAAATTTGGTCCACAAACTATACAATTTGTCAATTATAATTTTGAGAACAGAAGTAAGAGAAAGTTGTGTGAGTGTTTTACACCAGATTTATTTTAGTTGTTCTAATAGCACAGTCAAAAATGAAATATGTATTTTTATACTTTGATAAACCTAATATCATAAAAAGTTTCGGCATAAATATTTGCTTCAAAATTCCGTTTGCAAGTGCAATTTTGGACAATATTTGAAACAATTTTTTTATGGAATACCAATCACCATCAAATTCGCCAAAGGAAAAAAAAAAGGCTGGACTCAATAGTTCCGTTAGCAGACACATGAGGCGCTACTAATAGAACCACTAAGTGCACGTCAACTACGCATCTAACTCCACGGCCACGCCCGCTAGAATGTATCGACGAATGTGCTTTGGTGAAGCTGTTTCTAGACGTAGGAACAACTGATAATATAAAACAGGAAATCTAAAGGTTTAACGTCAATCACCAAATAATCTTTGAAGAGAATGGTCGCCAGATAAAATTTATAGGTGGAGATCACTGCCACATCAACTTTGAAGGTAAACAAATCAATTTAGCCACACTAGCTAATCTACCGTTAGAACAAACAACAGTTTTAACTAGTCAGACAATTTACATCAGCCAACGCTAACAAATTTTTACACTCATTACGCTACCAACATAATCATCACTCTTTAGCCGGTCACTCTACCCTTTACTCTAACTCTACACTCTACACTATACTCTAATTAAAATTTAAAACTTTTTCATTTAAAATTTTTTGAAAACTACTTATTTATTATTTATTCTATCCATAATAGATTTTTAACAATTTTCTTTTCTTTTTTGTTACTCTTATCTCAAATCTAGATCAAATTTTAAAAAATTCCACCGACTTTTCTTTATTTCTAAACACTTTTTGTGATTTTTCTCAAAAATAGCTCAAATGATTACACTGAAATACAAATTTGAGCTTGCTACATTTATAGTAATAATTCCAATTTTTAAGTAATTTTCAATTGAAGTTGAGATATGAGTATAGAAAAACTGTGATAGATCTTTCAGTTTGCAATAGATTTGACCTTATAACCTCTCTCTATATATCTTAACAACTAATGTTTGTATATTAAGGTCAGATTTTTGTTGACACATAAACTTGAAGAATTTAAAAACAAATGTAATCGATAAATAAACTGAACTAGATCAACTTGATTAACTAAGTAAGCAGCCTATTAAGTACCTACTAAATTACCGTTAGGTCTGCTGTGGCTGCTCCTTTTTACATGCTTGCGGTTAGTGCGTTATTCTAAGATGAATCTCTGTAACCAGGATTCCTTTGTCCAAGAAGTGGTTCCACTTTCAAAGTGTTTGTTACGAGTATATTCTAGTCCAATGAATTGTGAGCTCAAATAGATCCAAGAATCCCTTTAAGTAGCAAAATTGTTGCAGTAAAGGCTTCATATTTAGTTTAGTTTATTTGCTTTCCAAATAAACAGTATTCAGTTAAAAACCTGCTGAAAAGCTAGAATAGAATAGAATAGAAGCGGGGGGGGGACCTCATTCCACTGCGACCTGCAAATCGAGGTCTATTGTGGATCCCCTTAAATTACAGCACCGCCCCCCAGCTTTGCTCTCCTAATCAATCCTAGTAAAGCTGAGAGCGGCTCCGTCATGAAGCTTCCAGCTTCGGGATTGCCCGTCCCCAATTGAAGAAACCTAATCCTCGCCAGGCCGGCGCACTCACAAAGGATGTGCGCCGGGGTTTCCTCCTCTACCTTGCAGAATCGGCAGACCGCACTATCCGCAAGTTGTAGGTGGAGCATGTGTCTGTTCAGCCTACAATGCCCTGTTAGTAGACCCACAATTAACCTTATATCCCTTCGGGTCTGACTCAGTAGGTCTCTGGTAAATTTAGGCAAATGTCTTTTGGTGAAGAGCTTTGCCTGCCTCTGTCCTGGTGTTCTCTCCCACCAACGCAGACGCTGTTCTTCTACCCAACCCCTGATAGAAGTTTGGATGAGGCTCCTGGACAAGCCGCAGAAGGGTTCGGGGCCTATAAAGGTTTCCTGCGAATCCCCCCTCGCTAGGGCATCCGCCCTCTCATTGCCCAGAAACCCCGCCTGTCTCGGCACCCAGGCGAGTGTCAGTTGCTGAAAAGCTAACTTTAGTTGTCAATTTCTTGGAAGGATGTTGGAATGTTGTAAAGTTTCAGCGATTTGAAAGTATTCGTTTGTCCTAAACCAGAGATGAATTCCCATCAAAAGAGGGCTTTTTAGAAGCTGTAGCAAGCGCAAAAATATTTTTTTGGGAGATGAAATATTTTTTTTTTTTGGAAATGTATGTCAAAGGGATTGGAAAAGCCGTAAACTAACTCAAGAATCAAGTTAACAAGTATAATTACAAATCTTTACAGGGGTAATTAGAACCGCTTCCACGAAGTGCCTCCTGGAAACGGAATTTTCTAACGGCTAAGTGGTCTACAATGCGATGGTTGAACGGGTCAAACTAGCGGGAGTAGAACTTCAAACACAGCTGATTTTTTTAAACCTCACAGGGCCTGAAAAAGTCAATAGCCTGTTTTGCTAGGAAACTGTGAGCCAGCCACTCAAATTCCTGAATTTTACACTGAGTAGAGGAACCCACAGAAAAAGAACCTGATGATCAATTATGGTAACGACTTGCGAGGATATGAAACAATTAAATATTGAATGTGGAATATCACTGGAAAACAAAATGATTTTGTGGAAGAGATAAAAACACATCATTATTGTTGCTAATAAAAAAACAAGAGGATGATAGGCTGCATCGATTTAAAAGATAGCTCTGCAAGGGGGAATTCATCCCCGGTTTAAACAACGAATACTTTCAAATCGCTGAAACTTACAACATTCCCACTATCCATTCTAAGAAATTGACAATTAATTAGCTTTTTAGAAGGTTTTGGATTTTTTTTTTATTTTAAGAAATCTACATGTCTCATCGATCGATATTACATGTAATATAATTAGCTATTTAGCTATTAACAAGTCAATGATAAATTAAAAGAATGAAACAATAAACAAAATAAAAGAAACAAAAATAGTATATAATTAAAACAGAAATGTAACTGCTTCAGAAAACAGAAAATCAGACAAAAGAAAATACATAAGTTTAACAGGCGAGAACACTTTATTTATTTTTATTTAACACTTTTAATTGATTGATTACTTTGTGGGTGAAAATTTCGAAGCTGTCAATGTTCTCTTCCCTAATTAATTCAAACTCTGGGAGTGGCCAGCTGTATCCCTTCAAGACAATAGATTCTATCAGTTTGGATCTCTCTGCTTCATGTAGTGGACAATCGTGTAGTATGTGGTGAAAATTTTGGATTTTATACGGTGAACTGGGACAAAATGGATTGGCTCATAATGAAATCTATTGAAGTAGCAGTTAGACGGACCATGATTTGACAGAAATGCAGTAAGTGAATTGGTGATGTTGATAAAACTGTACTTAACCCTGGGAACTTTACCCTAAACTGAAGGGAAAAATCTATAAGTATGTCTTCCTTTAGTTGAATGCTGCCAAAATGTATCCCATTCATTAAGAGATTCTTCCAAAGCTTTAGTTTTCAGGTGGGAATATGGAATTCTATGGTAACTTATATTTAAGTGTTTATCCATCGACGCTTATTTAGCCAATAAATCAGCCTCCTCATTTCCTGCCAAGCCATG
Organism: Triatoma infestans; assembly: GCA_011037195.1. NCBI lineage: Eukaryota > Metazoa > Arthropoda > Insecta > Hemiptera > Reduviidae > Triatoma > Triatoma infestans. The sequence goes on from JAAEAF010000923.1 coordinate 52,085, forward strand.
GTGTGCCTTGGCCTTGGAAAATATCACCTTAACTCCTAAATCTGCTAACGTTTTCAGCTGTCTGCGAATCATCTCTATAATGAATCTATGATTGCCAAGATCATCAACAGAAGAGAGAGTGACCTGACTATCAGTCATAATTGTGCATATCTTAGATGAATACCTATAAACTGCATCTGCCATCCTTTCTAGACTTTTTAATATGGCAAGATGTTCGGCCTGGTTATTAGAGCAACAAGTATCCCCAATTTAAATTTTTCCTGATGAATTACTTTATCTCGAAAATAAACTAGAAAAGCGCAACCAACATTTCCTTCTTTCTTACTGCCAAGGTTTTGGATATTACTGCAATTGATAAATTTAATTATATGTAGGATAACTTTTATTGGAAAATTAACTTTGTCAAATGCCCGCAAGGAATATCTGTTGCATGCAGTTTCTTGGGGAGTAGCGACCCCACAGGTTACCACAGCTCAGTACTCCATGCACTTCGTCAGAACACTACACAATACAGTTAAACTACAAACTAAGGTCTCCGTTCTTAGTTAACTGCCGGAAACCAAGGAAGAAGAAAGGGATTAGCTCAGTAGTAGCGCGCTGGACTAACAACGCTTGCTAGGAGGATTTTCTCTTCCTAGGACCCTCTAAACAACTCAATGTCCGGTTATGGGAGCGTTGTTTGTAGCTAGAGCACAATGCTTGGAGCTCGGTAGTGCATTGAGAAGGCTCCGGGAGGGGGGGGGCACAAACAATCCTCTACAACAATCTACAACTCTGTCAAATCTTTTCATTTCAAACATTATAATGGTTAAACAATTTAGAGAGAACACAAACTTAATTATAACAATCTTAATTATAATGCTAATTGATTTTTATCACACTCACTCATACACACATACACATACGCACATACACTCACATATATATATAGAATGACATTAATAGATTTCTACTGCACTGGAATTTAATTTAAATGGAATTTAATTATTATTTGTACCTACGGTTAAACAAAAATAATCTATTGTAGTAATATGAACCTAACTCTAGAACCCTATCTAGTCAATGAGTTCACCCGGAAACTTCGAATAATAAATATTTAAATAAATATAAATATTTAGAGCAAACTGTGAACAAAATAACTTAAAAAAGAAAAATGGCTATAAAAGCAAAATTGATATTTGATTTTGCTACCACCATGGGAATCCGAAATATAGGTTTTCCGGTTTAACGATAATGCAACTTTTACAACATTTTTTGTTATATATTTTTCAAAAAGTAGCGCTAATAATTTATTTGTAAACCAGCATATCTGTATGATGCTATCGCTATTATTTGAAATATGGTACTGGAAAAATGAATTTTTTGATATGCCCGTGATCCAGGAATTTCTCTAAAGTGCTATTTCAAAATAATCTTACAAATATAGTAATTTTATAATATAAAGATTAATTAAATCTGTATAAAATATACCATGTTTAAATCGCCCGCAAGGGTTATCTGTGGCATACAGTTACCTGGGCAATAGCAACCTCGCGGGTCACCACAGCTCAGTACTCCATGCACTTCGTCAAAACAGTAAACAATACACTTAAACTACATCCACTCTACACTATACAGACATGGACAAACAGGGTCTCCGTCCCTAGTTAATTGGCGTAAGCCAAGGGAGAAGGAAGGGATTAGCTCAGTGGTAAGCGAGCTGGACTAGCAACCGGAGATCGAGGTTTCGAATCCAGCATGCTGCCCTTAGATTTTCTCTTCCTAGGAGCCTTTACAACTCACTACCCGGTGATGAACAGTGTTATCTGCAGCTAGAGAACACTACTTGGAGGCTGGCCGGCAGTGCACTGAGGAGGCTTCGGGGGGGCACAATAGATCTTTCAGTTCTCAGTGCGATAAACCCCTTCAACAATCTACGTATCTACCATGGTTAGAGAAAATTGGACTTTACACAATAGGTTTTTCAGTTTATCGAGATTATCCTCAAAAGTTTACCTTATTGTAATAGGATCCGAAGAGAGGGGTCTAAAGCAGATAGAGAGAGACACAAAAATTGAGAGTCTCACTCGCTACTTAGGCCAGACTAGAGTGGGAGACTCGGTACATATATAGCTGAGCTAGCCCTATAGAGGGACTGTCAATCAACAGTTTATACAGCAGTTACAACACATCAGCAACCAACTATAACCTTTCTCTTCATTCACTCTAAATCTCTCGCTACCAGTTTCTATATTAGTTTGTGTTACTTTCTCATTATACATGTTCAGCATTATTTCCAGTTTATCTATCTCTCAAACCCAATTCTTTCCTTCTCACACCCATTATGCTTACACTATATTTATATTCTGAAGTTTATTGGGCACATTATTCTGGAAATATTGATTTAGAGATTTCTAGAAGAAATTAGACTTTAGCCTTTCTACTATGCCAGAGTAAATGTATGATTCCATGTACCTCGTAACTAAATATAAAAAACAATAATTCCTCTTACTAGGAGTAAGAGAAAGTAAAAAAAAATAAAGTGGACTTTTTAAACAAAATCGTTAATTAATACGAGAAGGATGCTGTGTGGAAATCGTGTAATTTTTCGGAACAAATTATTTCCTAATATCTGGTATTTTATCCGTCATAGTATGCATATTCATTTAGTTTCTGACCGGTTTCGGATTTTCATCCATAGTCAAAGCAAATTCACCAAGTTCGCGTAGAAAGTTCACTTCAACGTAATGTTTGTGTTACACTCACACTTGTTAGTTTCTTGATTGTGTATATGTGCGGGAGGTTATGGATATCGATATATCGGTAAATATAAGTATATCGATAACTTCCACACACATATATAATATATACAACCAACCAACCAACAAGGGTGAGCGTAACAGAAACATTACGTTGAAGTGAACTCTTGATGAATTTGCTTTGATGATGGATGAAAATCCGAAACCGCTAAGAAACAAAATGGGACCGAGCGAAAGAGCAAAGGTGTAACTTTTTTATTTTTTTATTTTTTCCATATAGGTTGCATTATTTTGTTTTCATCCAACCAATTTTGGGTGTTTATGCTCTGCGTGTCTTAACTTTCTGTTTTGACGTCTATGACATTATAGTGAACACCTAAAACCAGTCGATGACCTTTAAATAAAGCAGGCTATTAAAACACCAAAAATAATCCGGAGTTTTCTAGCATACACAACCCAGCCAGCCCGATATAAAAGATCGTCCTTGATCACCCTTATTATTAATAATAGGCTTTTGAAGGTACAAGACCTAAGCCAAAATGACCCCATTATCCTCCCCACACTGCCATAAACACACTGTCTTTCCCAGCAATTTTTAGCCAACTCATAGCCACGTGACCGGGCATCCAGAACAGCTCCACCTAACTGAGCTATTAAGTCTTCGCATAAATTTACCCATTAATTTAGAGCTCCAGCAAGGCTTATTCAAAGCCTTTAATACACCATGACTATCAGAGAATATTCTCACTTCTTTAACTTCTATCTTTGTGATTTTCTCAAAAACTTTACATATTATCTAAACACATAAAAACCTATCACTTTTTCTTTTGAAGCATTTTCCCAGGAAAATAGATTGTTTGGATGTTCTGGGGAAATAAAGTATATAATATTAATACACATTAGAGAAGCATTGATAATATTTCAAATATGAAAAAATTGGTTTACCGAAATTGGAATTTTACAGAATAGGTTTTTTGAGTTTCTTGAAATTTTCTCGATAAACCGTTACAACGGATTTTCTTTAAACCTTGAAAAAATGCTTGCTGCATAGTTACATCAATGAGGAAGGACACCAAAGGCGTCCTTAAATTAAAAAGTTTTTCTCTTTGGCCCCTGCCAACTATAGTTTTGCAACGGCCAAACTTAACTATTATTTTTGGAATTGATTTTAGTAATTATTGTAAACTTTAAATAATTAATGAAAATAACCATTCATTTATTTATTTTGTTTAATAATTATTATAATTTAAATAAATAAACATCACGATTTAATTACATTAAGTAAATATAAATCTCATTTATTTATATAATCTAATCTAATGTCACAATGTTTAAACTGTATTAAACGAAATAATAATATAATGTTTAGAATAATTACATATTATAATATGTGATTAATGATGACATGTAATCGATACAGTTCCTACTTGAAATATAACAATCAAAATTATTATAATTTCCATGTTAATAATAATATATTATTATAAATTTTTATTAGTTTATTTTATCAAACTTCTATATTTTTATTTTGTTATAAAATTCAAACATAAACGGAAATAAGTTGAACAATAATTTTAAAGTGTTTTATTTAACATATAAGTTTTAATACGTAAATCTACAAAGTTTTAGCAAGAAAACCTTACACACAGTACACATAGACCACACGCTACTACTACCTTTTTTGTTTTTACACCTCCATCTTGCCACTGCCATCTGCTTCTACATTACACTAAATTTAAATCGCTTACAATATAATTTTTAAATTTATTTAAACTTCAACATTAAACCAGCCCGTTGATGAGAGCATTTTTATCGAGAAAAAAATTTCAGATAAACAGTACACGGCAGTTGTTTATTAGAAGTTATTTAAATAATATAAAAAAAAAAAATGAAAGTAATGAGCATTCTTATTTTAGGCTGGCTTTACATCCAACCGGCAGTTGAGTCTTAGCAGACAGAGGAAGAAATACCCATCCATCTCATTATAACATATTGCTTGGGTAGTGAAGAAATTAGGTTCAGTATCTTTGGTAGGAATAGGATGATTGTGGAAGAAGAGCTTACGCTATTTCCCTTCAAAGTTATGATCTGATTTGTACGGACTGCGGTGAATCTTAGTAGGTTAGACCCAGGCATTTTTGTTCTAGACAGGGTTTGTTGTTTTTCTTTAGGGTAGCCAAAATGGGCCCAATGAGGCTTTGGATACCGAAGGGGTTTGGTCCCTCCTCACGGACGAGTAATAATCCGTCTTAGCATGCTAATTCACATTGCTTCTAACCGGTTTCTATTAGATCAGAAAAATCATGCTTTATTTACAAAAAAATTTACAAAATTCCAAGAGTATCAGCTTTAGCAGCTATAACCTCTTAAATATATACAATTGTTTAAAGCCTAATTATATAAATGATTTGGGAAAAATGTTAAAAAACCCTAGCTATGTACGGCCGATTCTTTATAATAGAGCGCTCCTCAATCTCCTACGCCTGAGCGAAATCTCCAAGTCATAATCTCCAATCATTCAGCAATGTTGATTAGTGCTTAAATTGCACCTGTCAAAAAATTTCTCTGTGACGACTCTGATATAATCTTGAACATAATCGATGTACGTAGAAACGTGCAGGTCTAGGATTCGGGTATTCCTGGGCGAGGAAGTTACCAAACTCAGGAACTTATTTTGCAACGACAGCAGCGAGGTGACACTGGATTGACATGCCAGGCTCCAGGAAGGACAGGAATATAATAACATTGGTCTAACCAACCTTGGGAGAGACTAGACTCCCTATAAAACAAAGGAAATAACCCTTTTGATTCTTCCCTTATTTGGTTAGCAAGGGTGAGACTCCGGTCGAGATCCACGCCTAGATTCCTGACAGCATCAGACCAAGGTATCGGTTGACCCCCGAAACTGACATGCCGATACAACGCTGGCCTGCGCCTGGTGAACCGAATAGCCTCAGTTTTGGGTGAGTTTCCACCTATTGCAGAACCTATCGACGCAGAGCATAGCCCTAGCCAAGCGGTTAACAATTGTATCCAGTCTCCAGGAGGAGAAATAAATAGCTATGTCGTCCGCGTAGAGGGCCAGTCTGACGCCCTTAGGGCGTGGCAGGAGGTTAAAATAAATGAGAAAAAGGATAACCGATATCGGGGATTCTTATCCATCGTCAATGTTAGCCTATCTAGTTGAGTCTATGTTCCGCCGAAGCGAGTTATGCTTTCTTCTACCATTTACCATAATATTAATATAGATTAGAAGCATTGATAGAATTGTAAATTTGAAAAATAGGTTATTGAGTTTTTTTTAAATTTCTTGATAACGGTTAAAATAATTTTCTTTTTAACTTGGAATACTTGCTATATAGATTCATTTATTGATAAAGGGAAGGCGATCTACACTTACTGCTGTACTAATGCTACACTTTGCTGAAAAGAAGATAAAAATAAAAGAATAACTTTGATTACTAAAAAAAAAAAAAATTTTTCTCAAAAAACATTTTTGATTTTATTTTTAACTTGAATGCAGATTTCGAAGTTTCATCTATGTGACATCAACTTAGTGTTATTTTCCATTGTTTAACAAACAATGGCCTTCTGTATATATAGCTTATCATTAGAAACTTTGTCTCTGAATTAATAACTAACCTTTCTCTCTGTATGTTTGTCTGTTTATTTCTGAATACCTATTCATAACCATGAACCCTAATTCCTCTGACTGGTCAAAAATTAAGAGTACGAAAGTAAAATAAATTTTTTTCTTTTCTCTTGTCATTTTTCTTATATAATTTAAATAATGTAGCAATTATCCCACTAAAATCAGTGGCTAAAGTAACACTTTTACTCTCTATAAATAATAAAAATTGTTTTTAATATCTACAGATTAAAAATAAACAGTGTTGCCACATTACAATTAAACAAATTTAAGGTTTGGATAAAATTATTAATAATAATAAAGTGAAGTAGATTTTTTTTTTTTTTTTTTAATTAAATATTAGTTTTAACATTTTAACATCAGTTTAACAATAAATTAAATAACAGAAAATAATATAATTTTTTTTAATATAAAACTAATATTCCTAGAACCTTGCGGAATGTAACCTTCCTACAACATTTTCTTAGTGTTTACCGCGCTACGACCTTTTACTTACTCCTAGAAAGTGGTAGTATTGCGACCGTGCCATATTTTGAAATTGAGTTTTCACCGGATATATACGTTTTGAAGCCCTCTGAATACGAAAAAAAAGTTAATGTTTTTAGCGAATGGCTGTGTGTTAACAGAATATCTCAAAAAAGAAAAGTCATAGGCAACTCAAACTTGTTATTTCGTTTAGGCACTAACACAGCATCAGACACGAAGATTGCGGACAAAATCCATCAATCGGAAGAGTTACTTCACACGCCTTGTTTTTTTTTTTTTAAACAATTTTTCGTGATTTTCTCAAAAACGGCTCCAACGATTTTCTTTAAACTTCTTATACTACGAGTATCTACACACACATAAATACTTATTACTTTTATTTATAACATTTTCAAAAATTGATTTTTTTGGGAACAGTAGCGTTATATTTTCCTTTAAAGTACCACTTCAGTATAATATATAGTGTAACATTATTAGTATGGGATGGGAGGGGGGGGGGAATTAAATATGTTAATTAATAATTACTTATTATAATTCATATTTGAAATCTTCTCTAAAGGAATCTCGTGAGGTTTGCGTTTATACAGAAGTTGGAGAGGATGAAAAAATAAATTAATATATAGATTCAAAAAATATATAATTAAAACACAATATATATCAAAAATAAATAAATACAATATTGCGTTACAACAACATAAGTGTCTTGTCATTTAGGAGAAACTGTTTTTTTATAAAACTTACATATTTTCTGACTTGAAGAAGGTTGGGTTTCTTGGGGCACTTCCACCACTCGCTACTGTAACATGGCTTTTTCTAATGACGGACTTCACTCTTTTTATGGCACAAAATTTCGAACTGAACTCCCTTTCCCTAAAAGGTTCCACCTTATCTACCTCCATCCCGGGGAAAGTGAGAAGAGGGAAATTCCCTTTGTCCTAAATAAACGTAATGATAGGGGTAGGCCAGGTATCTCTGACTCAACTAACTGTTTCTTTTGTGCTTTTCAAAAAACCTAAATTTGTAAATACATACATTGGAAAAATTCCCTACTTTACAATTATAAAATATTTAACAACGATTTATTATGATACAATTTATATTTATTAATTCGCCCAAAGATGTCCATATTACAATGGTTTTTCCCACCTACATAATATTAATACACATTAGAAGCATTGATAAGATTCCAAATTTGAAGAAAACCGGATAATTGAAAGTGCACTTTTACATAATAGGTTTTTGTGTCTGTAACGGGAGGACACTGTCCGGAGGCCGGCAGTGAACTGAGAAGGCTCCGGGCGCAAATGACCACAGATGTTGAGACGCCTTAAATAAAAAAAAAAATAATAGGTTTTTGAGTTATTTTTTGGAATTTTCTCGAAAACGATTACAATGATTAGTATACTAATTTCGGCACATAAATACCGATCACCTTTAATTGAAAAATTAATTCTTTGAGGGTTCTGGGGGAACAGTAGCATTATGCCGATTTTATAGAATAGGTTTGTGAATTTTGTCTGGAATTTTATTGAAAACGGTTACAACGATATTCTTTAAATTTGGAATACTTGCTGCATTGCAGGAGTATTGAACGTTTGTCACGTTAGTTTAAAATTTTGCTCAAGCGTTCTTATTTTTGACATAGAGTGCTCCACAAAAGGCCGCTAAGGTATACTAATAAAATCCTCACCACTATGTTTATGGTCAGCCCAACTAAACATTGTAATGCTGGGCTTCTTGATTAAATTGTATTAATTAGATATAATGGATGTGTTAGGTGGAGAGAATTTGGGTTCTGGTTGATGAATTAAGAAGACTGGGTTAACACTGGTTAACTATGTATAATAATAAAGAGACACAGTCTGCCTGGACTTTACAATAGAGAATGGTTATGGTAGAGTGGTATGAAAGTGACACGAAGTGACCGGCGAGATGATGAACTATAGCGGACTATATTGAACTGTATCGAAGTGAATATCTCTGGACAGTCCATCGCTATATTTATACAGCTCCTCCTACTCCAGTCCGATAGAGTGGTTGGGTTCGTTTCTCTTCTCTTTACTCTATTTGGTTGCAGAACTCTCTTTGGTTGCTGTTACATTAGAAGAAGATAAAATCCTGTGAGTATTTCACACCAGATTACCAAGTTATCGCTCTATCTCTTTTTTTATTCTTCTTTAAATAGTTCTAGCTGTTGTAGAAAAAATAAAATAACAGTAACACGGCATGCATACCAATTGATCCTAATACCATCCTTTCCACCTATGCAGACGATACTGCTATACTTTACTCAAATTCCGATGGAGTAATATCCCACAGAAATATGCAGAACCATCTCACTATTTTGGAGAACTGGTTCAAAAAATGGAAGATTAAACTCAATGAGAACAAGTGCCTCAATGTTACTTTCACCTTACGTAGAATTACTCCCCCCCTCCCCAATATACTACAATCAAGTTCCTTTGCCAACCTCTGATGTTGTCCGCTACCTTGGGATGTAGATCGATAAAAGACTCATATGGTACCCTCACACACGACTGAAAAGGCAAGAAATTATAATGGTTGTAGGAGGAGATGTTGGTTGTAGATGTTGATAGATAAATAACACCTCAATATCGGTAAAAGATATATAATTGATATATATGTATATGACTGACTGCCAAGGACTGTATACTTTACACTACAAGAACTGAACAGACAGACTGACGTGGCTAAACGATATGTACAATTGAAGTGTAAGACTGCGAACAGAATTCCCTTTTTTGACTCCGTCTCTCGTTTATATATCCAACTGGCCTCTCCTCTCTTCTCTCTCGAGAGGGGCTCTTTCTCTCTGATGCGTGGTGGGGGTTCACTCGCTAGTGTGGACGAGTAGTGGGGGTTCACTACCCCTACAAAATGAATAGACGGAACAGACAACTAAAACGACTCTTAGATAACAGATCTAAACTCTCACTAGAAAACAAACGTCTCTACTCTATACACATCACATATTAAACCAATTTGGACATACGGCCTCGAACTGGAGTTCAACCAAGCGTTCCAACCTCCATCGTATCCAATCCATACAATCCAAAATCCTGCGAACAATAGTCAACGCTCCTTTTTATGTCTCCAATCGAACAATCCATAACGACCTTAATATCCCTTTCCTACCAGAAGTAATAAAGCTCAGATATAAAAACATTCACAGCACCCTATCTTCACATCCTAACTCTCTAGCCCGTCACCTTTCATCCCGTACTTTACCAGATAACCCTCCTAGATGGCTTAAACGCCAGTATCCTCGAGACATTCTCTCTAGTGCCAGTGCTAGAGATTGTGAGTGAATTTTTGATTAGGATTACTACCACTGGGTAGTTTCTCCACTCGGATTTTATTTTATTTTATTTTTGTCTCTGTATACATATTTACTTATGGCACCAATAGTGCTGGTGTAAATTTCTTAATAAATAAAAAAAAAAAGAGAAAAGAGTAACATGCCTCAAGAAACAGGTACAAGAGTTTATAGGTTTATTCAGTTGCCACATTTGCTTGTTATGCTCTTCTGGGCAAATCAGAATTCGAGTGTGTGAAGAGGCACCTTACTCTCTCGTCAAGTAAATATTTTTTTTTCCCCTTTTTATATGTTAAACATTTTTTTATATTAATATGAGTAAGGTTATAGTAATCAATTTATTATATCTATAGATCATAATAATGTAATCAATTTATTATCATCATAATAAAATTAAATGTAACTTGGGATGAAAACAGAATCTGATTGAAATACTCACAGAACTTTCATAGTGTAGTGGAAGAACGAAATGGAAAAATAATAGTTTTGGAAAATACTTTAGTAAAATTGTGAAAATTAGCGAGTTCAAATAGTGTATTTTAGTGATGGGGATAGAGCCAGGTATACTACAATCTAGGTCAATGCAAACCAAGAGACAAAGGGCAAGAAACAGTTAGGGTAAAACAATAAAACCCCCTCCAGACATACCAGCATTATTAGAAAGGATTTGAACTATAGTGAAAAGACATTCCTTCAAGATATAGTCTAAAACAGACACCGAGGCAGAACACTTCAGGAATCGCTCTCTTAAACTCAGTGCCAGTGACAGTTCCACAATATATTAATACGTTTATACTTCCATTGCAAATAACTTGTAGTTATTATTTTGATAGAATATATTTATTGTTAGCAGTGGTGACTACTTTCTTATTTCTTAATACTTCTCTCTTAAACATATATACTTACAAGCCCCTTTTACTAAACCGCTCGTGCTACACAAGTTACTACAACACACATCACACCAAACACATTTCAATAGCTACTAGAGTGACAAATTTATTTCAAACTCGGATTTTTTGTTTGTTAACTTTTAACTGGATTTAATATTATAAGTATAGCTGAAGGAATTAAAAACTAAACTAAACTAAAAACTAATGCTGAGAGAAGTCGGGCTGCAAATTAACGAGAATAAGTTCAAGATCAACATCTTGGTAGCCAGGAGAAAACGTCTGGTTCATCCACCGAGGCATTAAGTCATAGGAAATTATACATTTAAAACTTTCTTCAGCTTTCCATAATTTAGGTTCCATTATAAGTGAGGTTGGTGGCGAGGAAGAGGAAGTAAAAAAAAAAAGGATAGTTGCGGGTAATAGGGCATACTTCACTGTAGATAAAATAATGAAGAACAGCGCAGTCAGCCGGAGAACAAAGATTCAGGTGTACAAAATGCTGGTAAGACTTGTCGTTACATACGGTAGTGAAACAAGAATGTTAAGCAAGGTTTCTAGCGAAAGCGGTTAGACAGGTTTGAGCGGAAAATGCTAAGGCTAATCATTGGAGAAGAAGAAAAAATAGAGAACTGTATGACCTATATGGGGAGCTTTCAATAGTATCCTCTGTAAAGTGGCACAGGTTGAAATGGTAGGGCCATGTTTGCAGCATGGCAGAAGGTAAAGAGAATATTCCAGGGCACGCTGGGCAATAGTCGGCCAATGGGCGGTCCCCAAACTAGGTGGCTAGATAACGGGAGGGCTGACATGAGAAGGACAGGAGTCAACGCCTATTTGGCCATCGACAGAGCTCTGTTACCCAAGCAAGTAATATTTGAACTGATTTTTATTGTAATCCAGAAGAGAGTGCTAGTAAAACTGAAAAAAACTCACGGTCATTTGAAATTTAACGACAGAAATTTCTCAAAACTCAAAAAATGAATTTACAAAATGAATGAAACTGTTTTATATTTGTGAAGTTAACATTCAAGTTTAATGAAAATTGTTGTAACTGTTAAAAAAAAAAAAAAACTAAAAAAAGATAAAAATAAAAGAGATTTGGAATTCTAGCAAGGCTTATAATTAATGTACCTTAATGTAAATGAGATGGTAGCGGATGTAGAAATCTTTCCTACAGCTGGTGTTCTCCCTATGCACGATATATCCAAGGGTATAAATATATATATATATATAGAGAGAGAGAGAGAAAGAGAGAAAGCGACTGACTGGGGTAGTGGGTGAGGAATTTCAATTTTGTAAGTTTTGCTACATTTTGGCTGGGTAGTATACTCGTACAATATATACAATATATTTTGTAAATGTAAACTTTGCTTTACCTAATGAAATTTAACCAGTATATTATATAATAAATGTGTGACCAAACCAAATGTGTAATCTATTATTCACACATGTTATGTTTATTATCTAGATTGTTATAAGGTGCCACCATAGCTGAGCTGTATTAATATGATTAGGAACCAAGGAGTTTTTCATGTTAACATGGGAAGCTCCAGTTGGCTCTGTTTATGACAAAACACGGTGGCTGTAGAAGTAGACATTGATAAAAGTCTCAACGAAATGGGCGCACCAGCTTTTTATCGAAGGTGGTGTTGCTGAGGATAGCCTCCCTTTAAAACAGGGTGTTACAAGGTGCAGTGCACAGAAAGGATTGCAGCCGGAGGTAAACCGGCTGTAAGATAACGACGCTTTTCTGAAACCGGGCCAAACCAAAGAGTACTAAATAAACTTGCTGTATCATGGGGGGGTCTGTCACAGTCGACCTCAAGAAACAACTCGGGAGAACAAACTAGGGAAGAATCTAAGAAGAAAATTATCATGAAAGCTAAGCGGTTAGTTGCCACTAAATCACAAAACGCAAGTCAAGCCACAAAAGAGCAATCTCCTAGTGGAGAAGGGATGCGGGCCAGCCCTGTACTAGCAGTGCGAACTTGACTCCGCCTAATGGACCGGGTCAAAATAAATGAAAAGATAGGGAAGGAGAACAGGAGGGGGTCACACCCTTCCGACTGTTGCATATAAAAAGGTGGAGGCACCGGTAAGGAAAATAAAGCCAGTAGGACAATGAAAACAGGCCCTACTGCAGTCACCCAAAATTCAAATTTACTCATTGTTTAAATGATTCTGTTTTTTTTTAGACCAATAATGACCTCGTTAGGTCCTCGGTTCCAATAAAATAAAAAATAAATGATTATCAAGAATTGAGAAGATGGAAGGGATTAGCTCAGTAGTTAGCATGTTAGATTCCCACGGGGAGGTCCCGGTTCGAGTCCAGTGCTTATCCCTTAGATTTTTTTTCTTCCTAAGAGCCTCTGCAGGTCACTATCCAGTGATAGACAGTGTTGTCTGTGAATGACCAATAGTGAACGACCTTATATTAAAAAAAAAAAAATTGCGAAAAATCACTGTTACTAATCAATCTTTAGCTGATGTTTAAACTACACATATTTTCTTTAATTGCTAAACTATCCGAATCTCGCTGAAAAAAATCCCATTGCAAGTTCTAAGCAATGTATGTAATACTACAACCATAAACAATGCTGACTTGCTTACCATAGTTAACGTCTGAAACAATGGAATACATATTAAAAGAAGGGGTACTTATCCAAATTAAACAACAGCTGCATGTTTTTGCACCAGTAAGATACTAATTAGGAAGTAATTTATATAAGATTTGTCAAAAATGATTGTTATTACTAGCATGTGAATCAAAATAATCATTTAACTAATTTTACACCTAATGGGAGTATGATTGAAATTTATTTTGATTGAGTGGATGTCATATTAAGAAACAACTTAAAGGAGGAGATAGATGTAGAAAAGTAGATCCGTTGTTTTCATGAGATGGCATATTTCATGAAGGAGCAGGTTAGGTATCGCCATATTTGGTTGTGAATAGTTACAAACACATGGAAGTACGCTAACAGTCATTTAGTGAGATCGTACCGTCATCAAGACAGTAATTCTACATACGCACATGCCTTATAATTGTATTAAAAGTGAAATTTTAATTTTATTTCAATTTTTTATTTTTTGTTACTACCATAAGAGGAACGTCTTTGACGATAGCGAGCGCCATAAATTTTTCCAAATTGAGTATTCCTCGAAAATACATATTTTGAGATCCCCAAAGTACGGCAAAATACATCAAAAATGAAAAAATGGCAAGAAGCTGAAACTTGAAATTCCCTGTTTACGTTTCCCCTACCATATCTAAAACTAAGGTTTTGTTCAAAAATCCATTTCCGGTATAAACCGGAAGTCCAATTTTACTTTATGGTTTATGGCAGTTTTTCATAAATTTTTTTTTTCGATTACGACACCAACGATTTTCTTTAAAATTCATTTACACACATAAATACCTCTCGTTTTTACTTCAAACATTTTTCGAATTTTAATTTGTATTTATTTTGTCAACGAGGACTCTGTCAGCGAGGTTACGCGGTACCATAAATGCTTCGGAAATGGGGTTTTGGAGGAGGTGCTTAAGAAAAACTATTCTCGATCGAACACCAAACCCCATCATCAGAGAGATAGCCGCAGCAAATAAGACAATCCTCGAAAAAATTGACGAGAGAAGATTGCTGTGGTTTGGACATGTCTTGAGAATGGAAGATTCACGCCTTCCTAAACAAACATTTTGGTGGCAACCTCCCGGTAGACAGAGGAGAGGAAGGCCAAAAGCTAGCTGGCTCGCACAGGTCCGCTAAGTAATGTCTGCGAGAGGTTTATGCGAAGACGATGCCTTGGACTGGGAAAAATGGTTACTTGGGGCAACGAACCCTGATTAGAGAGATACCTTAAGAATAAGAATTTGATATTTTTGAAGTTTTGGTTTGCAAGGGGGGGGGGGAGCAGCAATGTTTAAACCTTCCTCTAAAGAACCACTTAAGGACAATTTATGGTTCAAGCTAATAATATTTAATGTAAATTAGACGTATTTCTTGATGTCTAAGTTTGAAGAAAATCCGGTTACCCAGAAGTGGACTTTAAAAAAAAGAAGGTTTTTGCGCGTTTTTCTGGATTTTTCTCAAAAATGGCTCCAACATGTTTCTTTTAACATAGAAAGTTAGCTGCCCAGATATAAAACGAACTCTTTTATTTAATACTTTTTTTTTGTTGTAAAAATGGATTTTTGGAAACTAAAAAAAAAATCTAAAAGTAAATGTGGAAAAATCAAAAGTAATGGCAATCGGCGGAGCAGGGGATGCAATAAAAATACAAGTTAAAGGAACTGCTCTGGTACGGGTAAAAAGTTTGAAATACCTGGGAGCTCATTTAAATGAATATGGAAAAAAATAGAAGAGTAAATAAGAGAATGCAATAGGAGCTACAGGCAGATTCTTTAATGCTGTTAAAAGTAGCTTCCTAGGAAGGAGAGAGAGAATTCTTCAAAGACTAAGATAGCGGTGTACAAGACAATGTTCCTACCAATTTTAACCTACTCCAGCGAATCTTGGATTCTAATGACAAGGTTAAAAATCCAGCCCCAAGCAATGGAGATGTGGAACATTAAAAAAGGGCTGGGTAAGAAAAGGAGAGACAAATTTAGAAATGCCACTATCCAAAAGAATCTAGGGGTGGAACCTGAAATGGAACCAATTCCAGTCAGTTACGATTGTTTGGGCACGTTACCAGGGTGACCAATAATAGATTGGCCATAACGAGTGTATGAAGCAAGTGTGGAAGGGAATAGACGTTGGGGTCGTCCAAAAGGTACCTGGGAGGAGGATGTTAGAGAGGATTTTAGGGTTAGAGAGATGGACTGGAGAAGGAGGAGAGAGAGCTTGCTGAGGACCGGGGAGATGAAAACTATGGCAATGAAAGCCTGTTATAGAATTAAACAGGCAGGTTTTTGGCAGGGTAAGCGATATGGTCACTTTAACATTCATCACGAGATGCTTTTGAAGGTTCCTGTTACAGGGTTTCCCTCTGATAGAATGTTGAAGACTTTCGTTTTCGAGCATTCTTACAGTGTCAGGTTACCCTCTAGGGAAGATTGGTCAAGATTGGGTCCGTCTGGCATGATACCTGATAATTACTTCCTGTTAATTACGGACGGTTCCAGAATGGATGGAAGGTCTGGAGCCTGCAGTCTATTTTGAGACCGGAGATCATTTGGCAGTGCCTCTTGGTGATGGACCACGGTCTATTCTTTGGTGATGGACCACGGTGAGATTTATGCTATTCTTTGTTGTTTTTGGATGAGAGGGTACATAACACTAACTTAAAAGGTGTTTGTATCTGTTCGGACAGCCAGGCTGCGCTGAAGGCGCTGAGTTCATTTGTCTTCACTTCCAGGGTTGGTATTAGAATGTCTAAAAGACTGGAAGAGCTTTCTTCTCTGAAGGATGTGCTTCTAGTCTGGAGCCAGGTTACTTGGGAATTTTTGGGAATGAGGAGGTGGATAGGTTTGCCAAATTAGGCGCCTCTCTTCCTTTCATTGGTCCCGAACCTACTGTTGGCGTGTCTTCTGGCACATGTCTGTCAGGCTTCCAGACATGGTCAGCTTCACAGCATTCATCCTTATGGATGAGCTCACTTGGTTTTCGGCAGTCCAAAATATTCATCGGGGTCCGGACAAGGCCATTAGTGAGACGTTGCTGTGCTTTTCATAGAGCGCTCTCAGGCATCTGTTTGGATCTCTTACTGGACATTGTGGTTTAAGGAGACATCTCTATATAATGGGGCTAATGCCAGATCCATTTTGTAGAGTCTGAGGAGGAAACACCCATCCATCTCATGACTGATTGCTTGGGTAGTGAGGAAATTAGATTCAGGACCTTTGGTCGGAATAGGATGTCTGTGGAAGAGCTTAGGCTATTTTCGCTTAAGGTTATTGTCCAATTTATTCGGACTGCGGTGAATCTTAGATGGATTAGATCCGGGTCTGGATTTTTGTTATAGACCCGGCTTGTTGTTGTTTTTCTTGGAGTACCTATATGGGTCCAGGGAGGCTTTGGGTAGCATAGGGTTTCCCTCCCCACAGACAAATAATAATAATAATAATAATAATAGTATTAATTTTCTACCAGTCAGAGCAATTAAGGTTACGAAACTGACTAATTGAAGTTTTGGAGTAATTAAAGAAATGTATTAGAAATATTTTCCATGATAACCTGACTCTTTTTGTGGTCATCGACCGGTTTCGGACTTTCGCCCATCATCCTTATGGATGAGCGAAAGTCCGAAACCATTGCCACTGGTTTTTGTCAAAGCAGTGTGGTAATATAGAATTGCACAAAACAAATTTAGTTGTTACACACTCCTTTATCAGTTCTGATAATCACACTGTTTTGACAAAATGATGGGCGAACGATCAAAATCGGTTGATGACCATAAAAAGAAGCCTGCCATCACGGAAAATATCTTTGATGCTTTCCAGCTCTGTAATACCAACTACCAATAAATAAAAGTAATCAATAAGACTTCGTTTATATACTGTATCTGTGAGGAGGCATGTGACAGCAACTTTTAAGTGGAAGTTAATTGAAGTCGTAATTAATAAAAAAAAAAATTGACGAATAGAAAGAATCCTAGATAATTCTCTATCAGTGCAGTTCGATTCACATATTCAATTTTTGTATATTACCATAAACTTCAATGGCAGATTCACAGCTGGAACCCTAAATCATCAAATTATTACTAGAAATAAGAAGAGTGTAAAAATAACTGTCAATGAAGCTTATATATGAGTTTACATTATTTATAAACTCTTTCGATGCATAAGGGAATCTATAAGAGATGATGGTGTTGATTTCATATATTTATGACAAACAGATTATCCTCATATGATGTGAAAGTAAAGTAATATCTCTTTTTGTTATTAACAGGCTACTGTTTCCCTCGTAAAACTCAATTATTAACACCAAAGAAGACGAAATTATAAGAGGGGTATCTGCTTTATATTTCTTACTCTGATAATGCTGTGTTTTTGATGCTCTTTATTTAACTTTTATTTAATTCATTTTTGGAAGATTTACAGTTTAAAGGTTATTTATTTTATGTTAAAGAAAACCAGAGGAAATCTTTCTCATTCTAAACACCATATGTAACATAATTTATGATGAAATGTATTTGGTGTGTTGTGATGTTGTAGTTTGTAGTGGTAGCTTGTAGTAGTACGAGCGGTTTAGTAAAGGGGCTTGTAAGTATATATGTTTAAGAGAGTGAAGTATCAGAAATAAGAAAGTAGTCACCACTGCTAACAATAAATATATTCTATTAAAAAAATAACTACAAGTTATTTGCAAAGATATTATAAACTTATTAATATATTGTGAACTGCACTGATTCTAAGATAGAGATTCCTGAAGTAATGTTCTGGTGAATTGTCTGCTTTTGACTATAAGAGGCAGAACGCAGACTGTTCGAAAGAATGCCTTCTCTTACAAAACAGTTGGCCAAGTGGCATTGTATTAATTTAACGGATTCTTGTGCCTTTGTCTCCCTAATAGCAATGACCTTAAATTACAGTACCCTGACTCTAAAATACATTATTTTTGCCAAAATTATTTCACTTAAAATATTTTTCAAAACTATTTATTTTTGCATTTCTTCTACCACTACAATTACTTTATTATGGGAAATCACTCTTTTTAAAGATCTATATAAATTGTTTTCTGCATTATTTTGTAAGAATATTAGGAAATAATGATGCAAGGCTTTAAATAGATTTCTAAATAATTTTTAATGAATTTTGCTAAAAAATCCATACTGATTACTTCTTTCTTGTCCAATTTTCGACTTCATGAATTTGTAGAGCTGTTTAAAGCCAATAAAACAGAATGACATTACCGAGCTAATTTTAGGAAACTTACAATAATATACGTATTAAATATCTACGAAGAGAAAATGAGTAAAAAAAAATTCTAAACTTGTTTTTTTAAAGAAATAATTAGCTATAAATAATTTACCAATCAGAGTGAAGAAAAGAAGGTGTGAAATGTAGGTGAATGGTTAGGCCAATCAGAAATTTAGAATTATAATGTTGACCACCTCCCATATTTGATTAGACCTTCACTGCTACATTGTGATTGGTTAAATTAAAGATAGCTAATTATTTCTTTGAAAAATGTGGTTTAGAATTTTTTTTTTTTTCAGTAATTTCCCCTTCCTAGATATTTTATAAATTATCAAATTGTGCAATACAATTTTTTTATAAAAAAATACAAAAAGTTAAGTCATTTCTAATATATTATTTACTTTTTTTAAAAATAATTAATGTGAGCTATAATACAAAAATATTCAGAGTTTTCATTTCGTTGTTGAAAAATACGGCAAACTTGAAAAACCTATTCAGTAATATCGCACATTCGGTCAACCGATTTTATACAAACTGGGAATTTTGACAACTTATATAATTATAATAATTATTTTGTAGTTGACAGAATTGTATAGCACATTGTTGAACTGAAAAAGCACATTAGAGGAAAATATATCCCCCATCCCTCCGCCAAATGTCCCCTTAAATTAATTTTTCCTGGAGAAATGTACCAAATAAAAGTTGTAGCACGTTGTACGTGTAATTGATATAAAAAGTTTAAAGAAAATCGTTGGAGCGGTTTTTGAGAAAATCTCAGAAACTAAAAAATACTGTTCAATAAAGTAGTACTTCCGGTTGGTTAATGGATTTTGCTCGAAATCTTCGTGTCTAAGGCGGTGATATTACTTAAACGGAATTCCAAGTTTGAGCTTTCATTTTTGAGATATTCTTTTCACACATATACAGACCATTTTTGAAAAACCACTTTTTTGGATTCAGGGAACCACAAATCGTGAATTTCAGGTGAATAATCAATTTCAAAAATCTGGTACGATCACAATACTTCCTCTTTCTATTATTAGTAAGAGAAAGTAAAAAAAAAATTCTGCAGTTATTCGGAAAATCATTAAAAAAGTGCCTCTAACAGAAAAATAAACAGAACATCAATCTTTTTTTTTTTACTTTCTCTTACTCCTAGTAAGAGGAAGTATTGTAATCGTGTCAAATTTTCGATATCGAGCTTTCATCGGAAATATCCGTTTTGAGGTCCCCTGAGTCCAAAAAAGTTTTTTTTAGTGAAGGATCTGTGTGTGTGTATGTGTGTGTGTGTGTATCTCTGTGTGTAGGTGTGTGTGTGTGTATATATCTGGGTGTTTGAGTGTGTATGTGAACAACACAGCTCAAAAACGAAAAACCGTAGAAAGTTAAAACTTGATATTCCATTTTGGTATCACCATAGCATCTGATAGTGGATCATCTGTCAAAATTCCTCTACTGGAAGTACCACTTTACTTGTTAATTTTTTTACGTTTTTGGAATATTATAAAAAAAATGGCTCCGACGCTTTTCTTCAAACTTGTTATATAAACTACACATACAAAGAGCTACAACTTTTATTTGTAATGTTTCTCTGGGAAAATTCATTTAAGGGCACTTTTGGGGGAGGGGCGGAGTTAGGTTTCCATCTAAAGTGCTATTTCAGTTTATTAGACAATTCTGTTATCTAAATAATGTTAATTAGAATTAAATATGTTGTTGAAATTCCGAGTTTCAAAAAAATCGGATAACAGGAAGTGTGTTTGCTTTACCACTTTACAAAATAATTTTTTCCCTTTTTCCGGATTTTCTCAAAAATGACTGCGACGATTTTCTTGAAACTTTCTATGTAAACTAAGCATACAGAGATCTACAACTTTTATATTTAAAATATTTCTCTGGGAAAATTCATTTAAGGGCACTTTTGGGGGAAGGGTGGGATCATGTTTTTCTCTAAAGTGCTATCATAGTTCATTATACAATTCTATCATCCAAACAAAAATTAATTAGAAATAAATAG
Organism: Triatoma infestans; assembly: GCA_011037195.1. Taxonomy (NCBI): domain Eukaryota; kingdom Metazoa; phylum Arthropoda; class Insecta; order Hemiptera; family Reduviidae; genus Triatoma; species Triatoma infestans. The sequence continues at coordinate 73,063 of JAAEAF010000923.1, forward strand.
ATGGCTAAAATTCAAAGTTTCAAGAAAATCAGTAAACCGGAAGTACTGGAAGTAAACTGGAAAAACTGGACAGTTTTTTTTCAGTTTTCGACGAATTTAATAAAATTTGGTACACAAATTATAAAATTTGTCAATTATAATTTTGAGAAGTGGAGTAAGAGAAAGTTGTATGAGTGTTTCACACCAGATTTTTTTTTTTTTTTAAATCTAAGCCGCGTCAACATCTATGGGTATAGTCGCCCGGAGCCTCTCAGTGCAATGCCGGCCTCCGGACAATGTTCTCTCAGTTAACATCAATAAATATTTTTTATTTAATGTTATAGTATTGTTTTTGTTCTGTTGATAAGGCCTCGGGGATGTGTCATTTGCAGCAACACCACAAAAATATATATCAATAATTCAATTATTTTATTTTGTATAAAGTAAATGGAAACAATAGAAACATATATGTGTAGATTTAGACCTGACCTAGTAAGTGTAAACGGATCGTATATTTTGGCATTATCAAGATAATATGGCGCATTTTAATTTGGGAATTATTATCAAGATTAACATGAAATTTGAATATTTCACTTGAAGAATGACAATATAAACGTTCATTTTTGGTTGTTTCGTCTTCAGTTAGATTTATAATGAAGTGGGGGATCGCTGTTATGTTTATTTTTTGATTGGAGTAGGATGAGGACGTCCAAAGGAACGGCTAAGATTTGTGCCGTTTCATCCGTTCTTTTAAGTCTTTGACTAAGGATGATAATCTGCCAACTACAGATTGATATTTGGATTCAAATGAATCATATTCATTATGCATACTCATTTCCGACTGAGAAGAATTGCATAGTGTTTCTTATATTTTCATAAATTAGAAAAAAAAAATGTGGAAGGAATTTCTTCGTAACTGTTTAAAACTGTGCGATCAGAATTATCTGTGAATGTTTTTAATTTGGTAAATGAACTTGTCATACACCCTCTCTATTTTATTAATAAATTTTCCACCGATAATAATTTCATTATAATTATTGAATCATCAGTTAATTGAATATTTAATATTAATAATAATTGAACGTTTAATCATAATAATTATTTATAAGTTAATTATATAAGCATGCGTAATTATATAAACGCTTAAATGGTTTGAGAATGTGTTTAGGTAAGGTTCTGAGAAATTTATGGTACGCATTAATTGCTAATTGCTGATATTTGTTTTGCAATATTATTGTTGGAGATATAATATCTTCAAAAACAATATTTTCCACCAAACTTTTAGGAAACTTTGGTTCCTTCAAGTTGTAGCATAGATCCGGCCCGGAGGATCAATAATATATTTGTGTAATAATTTTCAATTATGTTGGTTAGTAAAGTTTTAATACTTATTTCTTTATAAAGGTAATATTTCTTTTAATTATAGATAAGAAATTTTTTTATTTAATTTAGTTATTTTTTTATCATACGTGAAATAATATACTGCGAAAAACTTTTAACACGAAAGTGAGGGGGATCGAAATAATTTTTCGATACAAAAACGATAAAATAGCGGTTTGGTTTCGTCCAGATTTCTCTGCCATTGTACGCGTAAAAAAATAAGTTTATGCATTAAAATTACAAAAAAAAAACAGGAAATTCCCTGATTTTAACAAAAAATTCATTGAATTCGGAAATTAACTGAAATATTTTGACTTTGGCGGTGCCACTTACCTACGCAAAAGACAAGCGGAAACCTAGCAACAGTGGTAGCCATTATTATTTATTTTGTTCCATGTGACGAAATAAAATAAGCCAAAAAAATCTGTGCGGCGATGTGACGGCAGAAAACAGATATATTTTGTTCGTCAGAGCAGTGAAAACTTTTCGTGTTAAGCGATATTTGTTTCGTGTTAAAAAAAAAATAAAAAAAAAAAAATGTATGAAATCACATGGTATTTTGTCAGGATTGCAGTTTCGTTTCATGTTAACCGATTTTTCATGTTAAGCATTTTCGTGTTCAATGATTTTCACTGTATATACATTTATAAGGTGGTTGTGAAATGAAATAATACAAAAATGTTAATTCTACTTTTTTTTCTTTTTTTTTAATTTAAGGCACTTCAACATCTATGGTCATGAGTAGCGTAGATCCGGCCCGGAAGACCAATAATATATTTGTGCAAACTATATATTTCTCTTACTAGAAGTAAGAGAAAGTAAAGAAAACACGTATTTCCGGACCCCAAAACATGTATTTCCGGTGAAAACCTAATTTCAAAAATTTGACACGATCGAAATACTTCCTGTTACTCAGGGAGAAGAGAAAGTAAAAAAGGAAGTAGCAAGCTCCTACTTTAAATATAAATTAACATTGACGTAGTTTCTACTTAAATGGTAAATATTTGAAGTTTTTAAAAAGTAAGTAGCTTTAAATTAAAATACTATTAAAGATTAGCACTATAACGTTTTGTAATATTTTACCACTATTACTTGTAACAGTAAAACATTTAATTTGTGGTGGGACATGCTGAATAAATTTCCTCTAACTGGGGTTACTAGATAGTGGCAAACAAAGAAACTATTTCCACGAGAAGACAAATATTTCACTATTACCCTACCCTAAATAGAACTTTGGCAGAATCTGAATTGGCAGACTAAAACCTGCATTCATCACATCAAGTAAGCCGGAAACAAGTCAGTAGAAAAAGGTTATACAGGAAATTCCTTTAAAACCACCTCCCCGGCACACAACTTCAACGTCACAAGAAGATATACGAGGTGTGTAAATTAAGTAATGAGACTGATTTTCTAGTGTTCGATCTGGCAACACTGAAGACGCGGCGCATGCGTGGTAGGGCAAGTAAACATCTGATACACGTCCAGTGCAAATTTGAAAATGCTAGAGTTGTTGCACTTTCCGTAGTGACTTTTTTTGTGAGCAAGGTTTTTTCAGTGCGTTTTAAGAAATGAGTGACATCAATTACGAGCAACGTTGTGCTATCAGGTTTTGCTTCAGTCTTGGGCACAGTGCAATGGAAAAGTTTGAAAACTGTGCCAGGCCTATGGAGACGTTTTGTCGAGAGCACACGTTTTTAGGTGGTTTAAGTCGTTTGCAGAAGGAAGGAAATCAATTGAAGACGAGCCTCGCAGCGGAAGGCCTTCATCTTCAAGAACCGACGAAAATGTTGGCAGAATCCGCGATCTCGTGCGTTCAGATCGTCGTTGGACAGTCCGAATGATCGGCGAAGAGTTGAATTTGACTCACACAACCGTTCATCAAATTTTGACTAATGAATTGGGGATGAGAAAAATTTGTGCAAAAATGGTTCCGAAAATCTTTCACAAGAGCAAAAAGACATCAGAAAGGAAAGGAGCCTTGACTTTTTGGGAGCAATTGAAAACGATCCCAATTTTTTGGAACGTGTTTATTACAGGAGACGAGTCTTGGGTGTTTGAGTATGACCCAGAAACTAAGCGTCAGAGCATGCAGTGGCACACTTCAACCTCTCCAAGGCCAAAAAAAGCAACAATGAACAAGTCAAAAATCAAATGCATGCTGATTTGCTTTTTTGATAGCCAAGGAATCGTTCACAAAGAATTTGTGCCTCAATGCCAAATGGTAAACCAACATTTTTACCAAGAAGTTCTTGAGAGAATTCGAAAAAGAGTCATGCGTGTGAGACCAAACATCAAAAACAAGTGGGTGTTGCATCACGACAATGCTCCGTGTCACACCGCGGCTTCTATTAATGAGTATTTGGCCAGTAATAACATTCCTGCGGCTTCTCAGCCTCCTTATTCACCCGACTTGAGTCCATGTGATTTTTTTTTGTTCCCCAAATTGAAAAATCACCTCAAGAGACGTCATTTTGGAACATTGGAGAATATTCAAACAGCCGTAACCGACCAACTGAAGTCTATTCCAGTATCCGAGTTCCAGCACTGCTATGACGAATGGAAGAATCGTCTTCCATGTTGTGTGGCTTCCCAAGGTAGTTACTTTGAAGGGGACAATGTTGAATTGTAATTTTATTTGAATAAAAAAAAGATAAAAAATCAGTCTCATTACTTAATTTACACACCTCGTATATGCCCGCGAAAGATCTACATGACGCTCTCATATACTAGGTTTCAGAACAAAGTAAGTTCTCTCTCTTTAATATGAGTAAAAGATTATTATAGCATTATTTACTTCTAATATTAATTTATCTCTAAATAATTATTCTTCTACTTTATATCGCATTTACCCGAATATGCTATGTCCCAAAAGTGATTATTACCCGGACAAATTTCTTTTGCCATGTTTAAATTTGTTTCTGATGTGATTTCTGGGCATTATATTTAATGTATTAAGTTTCTCAATTAAGTGCCATTAATAAAGGATTTCCGAAAGGATCAGTTTTGGGACCACTGTTATTCCTGTTATATATTAATAATTTGAAACAGTACTCCCCGGGGAAAGGCATTTTATACGCTGATGACACCACGTTAATTGCGAAAGGCAAGACCGTTGAAGAGGCGACAAAGAAGGCTAATGATAACATTTCATTCCTTAGAACATGGCTAGAAAAAAAATGAGTTAGTGTTGAATGAAAAGAAAACGCAAAGTATGACGTTTAGTCTAATTGAGAAAAAGTCAGAAGATACTACAAGATTTCTAGACGTTACATTAGATTGTAGACTTAGCTGGAAATGTCATGTACAAACCTTGAGTAACCAGTTATCACAAACCATTTTCTTATTGAGAAAACTGCGTGAAGAGATTCCAATAGAGGTTATAAAGACTGCCTATTATGGTCTATTCCATTCTAGAATGGCATATGGTATTGAACTATGGGGAGGTACCTCCGATGCTTATGTTATTTTCAGACTTCAAAAGAAAGCTATTAGAGCAATAATGACGAAAAATGCTCGAGAAAGCTGTAGGCCTTTCTTTCGAGACTTACGTATAATGACATTACCCTCGGTTTTCATTATCAAACATTCACTAAAAAAAAATAAAAAAGGACATGTTATTAGATGTTAGAGGTGATAAACATATTCATAATTTTTCGTAATAAAGAAGATTTTTTGCGTACCTTATAAGAGATTTGTGATGTCTGACTTCCATTCCAGTGTTATATCGGTGAAAATATTTAACAAAATTCCTTCAAGAATTAGACAGTTAAGTGAGAAACACTTCAAACAATCGGTTAGTGAATTTTTAATAAAAAATTGCTTTTATGATATTAAAGATTTCTTGAACACAAAGTGGAGTGATGAACAATTTCATGTGATGTGAAATGGACTGAATGTATTAAGTTTGTTTTTATGATAATTAGTGTAAAGTTCATTTTATTCTTGTTATTGGAATTTGTTATTTTGTTGACATTATATTGGCGAGCCTTTTATATTATAAAAATGTATCCAGGCAAATAAATAAATAAATAAAAAAAAAAAAAAAAAATGTAGTGCAGGGACCTCCGCGTGGGAGTCTAACGCGCTAACCACTGAGCTAATCCCTTCCCTTCTTCTCAATTCGACGTCTAGGCAGTTTTATTGTAATACCCGACAAGAATGCCAATAACATTGAAGAAATTTAAATAAACTTTGAAATTTAACGCCAAAAATTTCAGAGAACAATTTAAAATAATTCATTTTGTTTTTTTTTTTTGAAAAATAAAAGTGATAAGCTTATATCTGTGCTGTAAGCATAGAAGTTTAAAGAAAACCGTTACATTTATTTACCAGAAAGTCTAAAGAGTCCCTCCACTTCCGGTTAACCGATTTTCTTATAACTTGGAATTTTACCAATCGGGATCTAATGTAGATTAATTTTAAAAGAGTTAGTACACATTGTACTTTAAAGGAAGGCTTAACGCTGCTATTCCTCCACCATAGCCCCCCCACACAAAATAAACGTAAACGTTTCAAATAAAAGTAATAGATTTTTTTTTTTCCTCAGGGTTCTGTACCGCGACCATTCTTGATCTATTGTACCCCCCCTGGTGCCTAAGATGAGCTAGCTCATCTATAGCACCCTCTCCAGGTTTAACTCCCTGAGAAATCTCAGGATCCTGGAAGGTTCTAGGGTAGGTATTTCTTCCTTCCCTATCTGGTAACAACCCAGACTACTAAATTTTCTTTGAATGACGGCATCACAGTCCGTGAGGAGGTGAATCGGAGTTTCCTCCGCCTCTCCACAGAATCTGCATATGCCGTCACCTACTAGGCCAAGCTTTCTCAGGTGCCCCCTGAGTCTGCAATGCCCCGTAAGGAACCCCGTAAGAATACGGATCCTATTCTTACTCAGACTGATGAAGGCTTTCGATCTTTCCTGGTTATAACCGCCCAGACAGACCTTGGCCTGCCTCAGTCCCGGGATGGTGTTCCAGAGACGAGCTCTTTTAGCCACCTCCTCCTTCTTGATTTCTTCCAGAAATACTTGGTCACTGACTCCACAAAAGGGCTCTGGCCCAATAAGAGGAGATACAGCGCCTTCCTTTGCCAGGGCGTCAGCTGCCTCATTACCATCCACGCCGACATGTCCCGGCACCCAATGCAGGGTAACTTTATTGCTCCTGCCTAGTTCATTAAGTTTGCCTAGGCAATCCCATGCCATTTTAGAACTGAGTACGTAAGAGCTCAGTGCTTTAATGGCCGCCTGACTGTCGGATAGGATAACAATCTCCTGATTCCGATATCCCCGATCAAGGTTCAATTGAGCGCACCTTCCAATAGCGTAGATTTCCGCCTGGAAGATGCTAGGAAACTTGCCCATGGGCTCTGAGTGTTTGATTCTAGGCCCAAACACCCCTGCCCCGGTTCCTTCGAGGGTCTTAGACCCATCTGTGTACCACTTAATGGCATGCTTGCTAATACTGTCCAGGGCGGATCCATCGCTCCACTCTCCTTTCGTACTTAGCTTCGTAGAAAAATTCCTAACGAAGCTATATTTCTTAGTCATGCTATCTCTAGGAAAGTCCCAGGGGAGGGAGCCTGCAGAAGGGGGCATTCGCCTCCCACCCCCCAGCCCACATCCCCCATGCCCTCCCTAGAGATTCTGAGGAGGGCTCCCTTCGCCGCTCGCTCCACCACTAGGTCCGCTAGGAGCGGTGTGAGATTGAGAATAACCTCAATCCCGGCTGTAGGGCACGTCCTCATTGCTCCCGTCGTGCATAGGCACGCAAGGGCTGTACTTTGTCAAGAGTCTTCTTGACCTTCTCGAGCTTTGCTCTGCTGTGCCATGTTAAAGGTAATTAAAATTGATACTTTAAGCAATATTCGTTTATTGTTACAAAAAGTTGCATGCTACTTGGTATCTTGGCTTCTGAAATACATAAATTTATTAACTGGCCAGTTTAATTATTGAAATATAGCGATCTCTCTTCACTTATAATTTAAACTAATGTCCACTCAAATCTACACAATATCTTTTTGTTTGTACAACCCATTTCCAAAAAACTCTAGAGTACACACACTGAACACACACTAGGCAGCCATTTTTCTTAAAAAGTTCTTTAGGGCATAGGCAGTTATAACTGACCTGAATAATCGATTCTTCCATCAACGTTCAAGCAGTTATTTATTCGGTGGTAGCTACATATATATAGGTATAATTTTTATTAATTATTTTTTTACAACAAATTTATGTCCTTTATTTACTCTTTATAACATTTATTCCAATAGTAAGCTATTTTGAGTCACGATTTTGGTTACGTGAAATGCGTTAATATTGCAAAATCGGCTAGGCGGATTTTCAAGCGGCTTACGCCATTTGACACAGAATTTTCTTGAGAATGTTAAGAGGGATGAGGGATTGGGCGCCCGTCGACGTAGCCCCCTCACAGGGGGTTGAGTGAGGGCAGGACACCAAAAGTGACAGACGTCCGTCAAGTTGGACTGGCCAACATCGAATTTTTAAAAGATTTTATGCACATCGTTAGTGCCGCGTTTGTGCCGGCGATCTGCAAAATTTCAGCGTTTGTGCCGTATAATTAGCAGAGTTATTAAAGAAAGAATGTGGCCAGCCCAACTTGACGTCAAGTTAGACTGGCCACCAATTTCTATTTGACTTTTGAAAATTCTTTTTTTAACAATCGTTAGTGCTGCGTTTGTGCCGGCGATTCACCAAATGTCATCGTTTGTGCCGTAAAATTGAAAAAGTTATTAAACAAATAAAGTGGCCAGTCCAACTTGACGTCAAGTTAGACTGGCCACAAAATTTCTATTCACTTTTTTCAACTTTTCTTTTTGCCAATCGTTAGTGCTGCGTTTGTGCCGGCGATTCACCAAATTTCATCGTTGGTGCCTTAAAATTGACAAAGATATTAACAAAAAAATGTGGCCAGTCCAACTTGGCGTCAAGTTAGACTGGCCACAAAATTTCTATTCACTTTATTAAACTTTTCTCTTTGCCAATCGTTAGTGCTGCGTTTGTGCCGGCGATTCACCAAATTTCATCGTTTGTGCCTTAAAATTGACAAAGATATTAAGAAAAAAAAGTGGCCAGTACAACTTGACGTCAAGTTAGACTGGCCACAAACTTTATTTTCACTTTTTTCAATTTTTCTTTTTCCCAATCGTTAGTGCTACATTTGTGCCGGCGATTCACCAAATTTCAACGTTTGTGCCGTAAAATTGACAAAGATGTTGACGAAAAACTGTTCGTCGTACTTGGAAACCGAAGGCCATGGCTGCGGGTAACATTTGAAAGTGTGCCCGTGCTCCACTGACCACCAACGGCCCTTATCAGGGCCACCAACTAAAATGTACTGGCCCTCGATATCTAATCAAAATTCCGGAATTTTTTCTTCGCTAATCTTAAGTGATTCATTTGTGCCAGCGATCCACCAAATTTCAGCGTTTGTGCTGCAAAATTGACAAAGTTATTGAGGTGTCAAGTTAGACTGGCCACAAAATTTCTATTCACTTTTTTAAACTTTTCTCTTTGCCAATCGTTAGTGCTGCGTTTGTGCCGGCGATTCACCAAATTTCATCGTTTGTGCCATAAAATTGACAAAGATATAAAGAAAACAAAGTGGCCAGTCCAACTTGACGTGAAGTTAGACTGGCCACCAATTTATATTCACTTTTTTAAACTTTTCTCTTTGCCAATCGTTAGTGCAGCGTTTGTGCCAGCGATTTACCAAATTTCATCGTTTGTGCCCTATAATTGTCAAAGATATTGACGAAAAACTGTTCGTCGTACTTGAAAACCAAAGGCCATGGCTGCGAGTAACATTTGAATGTGCGCGTGCTCCACTGACCGCCAACGGCCCTTATCAGGGCCAGCAACTAAAATGTACTGGCCCTCGATTTCTAATCAAAATTCTGGAATTTTTTCTTCGCTATTCTTAAGTGTTTCATTTGTGCCAGCGACCCACCAAATTTCAGCGTTTGTGCTGCAAAATTGACAAAGTTATTGAGGCGTCAAGTTAGACTGGCCACCAATTTCTATTCACTTTTTTAGACTTTTCTCTTTGCCAATCGTTAGTGCTGCGTTTGTGCCGGCGATTCACCAAATTTCAACGTTTGTGCCGTAAAATTGACAAAGATATTGACGAAAAACTGTTCGTCGTACATGAAAACCAAGGCCATGCCTGCGGGTAATATTTGAAAGTGCCCCGCTCCACTAACCACCAACGGCCCTTTTCATGGCCACCATATAAAATTTACTGGCCACTGATTTCTATTCAAATTTTCGAACTTTTTTCTTTGCTAATCTTAAGTGATTCATTTGTGCCAGCAACCAACCCGATTTCAGCGTTTGTGCTGCAAAATTGACAAAGTTATTGAGGCGTCAAGTTAGACTGGCCACAAAATTTTTATTCACTTTGTAAACTTTTCTCTTTGCCAATCGTTAGAACCGCGTTTGTGCTAGTGATTCACTAAATTTCATTGTTCGTGCCATAAAATTGACAAAGATATTAAGAAAAAAAAGTGGCCAGTCCAACTTTATCGCATAACTTTTGAAAATTCTTTTTAACTGACAGGTTAATGTGGAAATAACTTCTAGTAGGATTTGAAATATTAAATGAATCAAAATTTTAGCAAATACAAAGCTTATAAAGAATATCTTATAATAATCAACACATGTTCTTCTCGTATTACGTACTTCATGAATTTTTGAAATCGTTAAGAAAAAAAACTGCTCTATATTGCCAAGTAAATGCAAACGGTACATAATCGCAATTACTAGGGTACTGATGAGTTGCATTAAAGAAACATACAAACCTTTTCATAAAATATTATGACAAAAAAATGGTTAAAAATGAATTAATATTTAAGTATTAAGAGTATTTTTTCATTTCTCAAATACCTCCTGCAATGTGGAAGTGCAGGTCACAAACAAATCCAAAGTGATATTCTTGCCAACTTTGAGTGTAAATTTTATATTGTAAAACAGTACATAAGTAGAAAATTTTTAGTGCTTTCGGTATTAGAGTTTATTGAGAATAACATAAATAAAATAGATAATAATATTTCTGGAATTTTAAGAAGTTATTAATAAATAATAAACTCAGTGTGACCCTTAAGTTCAGCCCATTCGTCATTTTAACATCGAATTATGTAATACCTTATTCTTATTTTCCGTAATAAACATATAGTTAATAAAGTTGGAATTATGGATAAAATGTCTATGCATTTGAAAAGTTCTTAACTTTTTATAAATAATGTTAAAAAAATTAAAAATTTTGTGAAATGAACACTCGCCCCATATTATTAGTTGTTGTTCACAAAAGGCATATTGAGGCCATGTCTACGTTATGGTCCGGCCCATCGCTTATGAGCTTGGCAATAGAGCGCAGCCTTTCAGAGTCGGAGGGTCGGAGGGAAGTGTTAAAAACAAAAAGCCGTCTGCTGAGATAAAGCAACTCTAGTGAAGAAGAAAGATGCTTGCTCCTCCCAAGGCAAAGACAACCGAGGCTCCTAAACCAAAAAAGCGGCTAAGCCGAAGAAGCCAGCAGCAACAACAAAGGCTGCGCCCAAAAAGAATTAAGTTCCAAATCAGGTTGTTAAAAAAAAATTGTCAACGGCCCTTTTCAGGGCCACCAACTATTAAACACATTGTACAAGCTTCACAGTCTCATACATAAGATCTGTCATTTAAAGGTGAGAAAACCAGACAGAAGCCATGTTTTATAAGAAGCTCTTTTAATATTGATGAAAAGTAGAAGTAGGACCACAAATGAACCTATTTCAAACATAATTTTATTTCAAACATTTTCCGTGAAGATGATTTTTTTATTGTTCTCAGAGAATAGAGACATTACGCACTCCTGTAAAGTCCTAGTTCCGTACAATTACTCATTTCACATTCCCCACAAACGCTCTTTTGAGCAAATATTTTTCGCAGCAGTAAATCTAATATTTTCAATAACATTTCCAATAGCTACATTGATATTAATATAGCACGTTTATTTGTAAAACTCCAAGAATAATGCAGTAGCAGCTATCCTTACTACATGAATTTAGATTTCACTATTTCACTAAATTTATGTCAATATCTTATTTCAGTTTCACATTTAATGTCGCATTATTATATAACAATATAATTCGAATTTGATGATGAAAACAGAAGGTAACATTGAAACTTTATAATAATGGTATCATTATTAATAAATCATGGCATTAGTATTAATATAACCATATAATATTTCCATTAATTACTTTTGTAAAGAAATTAAATTTGATCATTGACAAGCTTAAATAGAGATAGTAGATACACATCAAAACAAAAGTGACAATACATTAGTTAGTAATAGCTTTAACAATGAAAACGCCAGGATATACAAGGAAACTAAATAAAAATAGTAATCATTAGAACAAACCAAAACAAAAAACCTACTTTGTTTAAAATATACACACATGCACAGTCAAGAATGAATACTTTAATATCAAATTAAATGAAAAATCATTTTATTTCATCTTATTTATTATTGAATTCTTGCTGTCTAGTTCATTTATTTATTCATTTTTTTATTTACTACATTGAAGCATTACAAGCTTAGTGTAGGGAGTTGGCTTACAAAATTTAAAAATAAAAGTAAATACATTTTTAATATTATAAAATAAAAGCAATAACGGCAAAAATTTAGATCATTTTGGCAACCATTGCAAAACAATTAGCCTACCATTTTAAATAGCATTAAGCTTTAGTTCATAAGCAGCATTTACCTCACTTAACAGTTTATATTATTCATTAATCATGGATGAACGCAACATAAATAAAGTTAAATATCTTAAAACAATAAAATTTCGACTGAAGTGAGTAAATTAAATAGTTGTTTTTCTTAGCTAATAGTACATAGAATAGATAACTGAGGTAAATATTTTACTCTTAAACAGTCATAAATCGGACAAGTAATAAATAAATGAAATAATTCTTCATTTTCCTAAAGATTACAAAGAGTGCAAAGCTGGTTAGGTTTGATTAAGTAAGCTATTGGTTTATATTCAATTTTTTTAGAAAAATTACTGGAAGTTCTGAGTTGAAATACTATGCTACTAACATGGAATGGTAGAGAAAGTAGTAAATGTTCAGTAGCTGAGAGGAACATAGAGGAAGAGGAAAACTGTACGCCTAAATACACATATTTGTTTGTTACCTCAATTTCAGTATTTTCATAGACAAGTTTTTCTAAAAGAGTTGTACGTCCTCTATGAAATTTTATAATTTTAGTTTTAGTGGGGTTTACTTTTAGGGAATTAAGATGACAATATTCCTCCAGTGCCTTTAACTTTCTTTTCATGTCAACATAAGAGTCGGACAAATTAATTAGATCGTCCGCATATAAGGGAACCAATAATTCGTTAAGGCCATCTATATTCAGACCAGAAATACCCTCCGTTTCCATAATTTTTTTTTCTAAATCCGATATAAACAAGATGAACAGGAAAGGGGAGAGAATTTCCCAATGGAAAACCACTTCTGTCATTAGATCCTACTCTTACATTTAAAACAGCGTTATCATAAAAATGTTTTAAAATTCTGATAATTTTAGGGCACTATCGCATTTCAAACAGTTTAGTCCAATGTTTAACAGAGTCAAAGCAAGGTCTAGTTTATTTATGCATTTCTGAAATTCTCTGAAATATTGTGATATTAGCGTGCTACCTTCCAAGGGCACTCCACTTCTCTCTTATCCAAATATTTTACATGTATATATTACACTTTGTGAATTATTTCCATTGCACGGACAGTTTGGAGATTTCATTCGTTTAAATCTATTCATTCATGTTTTCCCTTTAAGCCTCGAAAATATTGTGGTAAAGAATTGCCTACTAAGTGCTCCTTGTCTACTTTTTCTTCATTGCTTTTCTTATGTCACTTTTGCTCGCACTCTTGCCCTGCCTTCAATCCCTTTTTCAGGATTAATACTTCTTAGTATGTTGAGTATTTTGGAAGTCAATATCTTAGTGACACTCCTCCAGTCGCTACTCTTATATTCTTTTTTTTTTTTTCTTCGTAATAACTTTCTTCATTGTCTTTTGCCAAAAATGTGTCCATAATACTTGAAAGACTTTCTTTCATTTCCATCTGAATTTATTAGAGTTGTTAGGTAACTACCTGCTTTCTACTTTATGCTACAATTTATGCCTCGTATTCCATAGTATAAGTTGCAATATAATAAATTTTATAAGTAATTATAGTAAGATATATGTGAATTGTTTTGTTATATGTAAATTATTATGTTTTAATATAATAAGTTTTATATCGTTTTAATCATAACTTTTGTACATCATACGTTAATTGTGAGATTTAAATCACATTTAAGCTACAGTATCCTTTTCAGGAATTTAATTTTTCATTTGTGATGTCCGGTCAAATATTTTTTTTTTAATTTGTAAATATTCTTCTTATAGAACCTCTCTTATAATAGATTATTGTATGTTCTTTGATGCCGCCTTCTAAAAGCATTACTTTTATTTATTATCCTCAGGTAAAATGGGATTATTGTGTGTTATGATACCGCCTTCTTAGGGCTTCAATTGCTTTTCTTAGAACAGATAATTCGTACTTTAATCATGGAAACAGTCAATAGTGATCCCTTTCATCTGGAGATCATTGGGCGTTCTGTGCACCTGCCCCTGTTTTATACAAAGAAAGGAATTCCAAATTACAAAGGACTTGGCCAAATTTACCGTTCTGTTATTTAGGACAGTCCCTATCACCACTAAAAATTTATTTTTAATCTAAGATTTCTATTTCCAAAACTTTTCAAAGATTGTTCTTGGAAATTGTGGATACTTCACTTTCAATTTTGATTAATGAAAGGTTAACATGTCTATTTCCTTATATTTACAGCACTGAAAAGGAGGAAGGTGATTAAAATGGTTTTACTGGGTAATTAACTGCTAATCTCGTTTTAAAATTAATTTTGATATCGGCTTAGAATCTATATTTGACGTTGTTTTTAATCCCACATTAATAATACATTATACATTTAATAATATAAAAATGTTAAAAAATAGAACAAATACCGCTATTTTCAATTGTATTACTTTCTAACTTATAGTTTTTTGTACTAATACTTTTTACTGATGTTTTTAAACTTTTTACACTAATTTGGATGCAATAGAAATTTTTCACAGAATTTAAACAGAACTTACGTTTGCCTCCAGCGATAATTTTTTTTTTACTCAACTTGAGTTTAACTAATTTTTTATTTATTTATTACTGCTTACAAGGTTATAAATTTCGAGCAGAGAGTTGGCATTATATAAATTTATTACTAATACAAAACTAGATCAAGAAATTAAATATTAAATGAAAGTATAAATCCAAATAAATAAAAGTAATTGAAATAATTACAAATTAAACAAAAAGATAGACAAAATATTTAAAATATATATAAAAAAATTATTAGCAAACTTGATAGTCATTGCTCTTAAATATAAAGAAATGTAATAATTAGTAATAATGGTAAGAAAAATACAAAAAAAAAATCATTTTGGGAGTACGGTCTACCTGTTTAATGACAACTGACTTCAATTATTTCTAGTCAACCGGAAACTAGTAAATTTACTTCTAACATAAATGTGTCTTAGTTTTAAGGCCAAAAGAAAATTTCTCAAAATAGTTAAAAATTAATTACTCCTTTAATTTTCTTATTCTCAGACTGTTAACAACGAAATAGATAGATAGAATTCAACTTATTTATATCCTCCACAATTAACAGATCTTCCAGAAGATCAGAGTTAGAACTATTTGACAGAATATATTGAGATAAAAATTTTGATTAGAAATCGAGGGCCAGTACATTTTAGTTGCTGGCCCTGATAAGGGCCGTTGGCGGTCAGTGGAGCACGCGCACATTCAAATGTTACTCGCAGCCATGGCCTTTGGTTTTCAAGTACGACGAACAGTTTTTCGTCAATAACTTTGTCAATTTTACGGCACAAACGTTGAAATTTGGTGAATCGCCGGCACAAACGCAGCACTAACGATTGGGAAAGAGAAAAGTTTAAAAAAGTGAATAGAAATTGGTGGCCAGTCTAAATTGACGCCTCAATAACTTTGTCAATTTTGCAGCACAAACGCTGAAATTTGGTGGGTCGCTGGCACAAATGAATCACTTAAGAATAGCGAAGAAAAAATTCCAGAATTTTGATTAGAAATCGAGGGCCAGTACATTTTAGTTGCTGGCCCTGATAAGGGCCGTTGGCGGTCAGTGGAGCACGCGCACATTCAAATGTTACTCGCAGCCATGGCCTTTGGTTTTCAAGTACGACGAACAGTTTTTCGTCAATATCTTTGTCAATTTTACGGCACAAACGTTGAAATTTGGTGAATCGCCGGCACAAACGCAGCACTAACGATTGGCAAAGAGAAAAGTTTAAAAAAGTGAATAGAAATTGGTGGTCAGTCTAACTTGACGTCAAGTTGGACTGGCCACTTTTTTTTCTTTATATCTTTGTCAATTTTATGGCACAAACGATGAAATTTGGTGAATCGCCGGCACAAACGCAGCACTAACGATTGGCAAAGAGAAAAGTTTAAAAAAGTGAATAGAAATTTTGTGGCCAGTCTAACTTGACGCCTCAATAACTTTGTCAATTTTGCAGCACAAACGCTGAAATTTGGTGGATCGCTGGCACAAATGAATCACTTAAGATTAGCGAAGAAAAAATTCCGGAATTTTGATTAGATATCGAACGCCAGTACATTTTAGTTGGTGGCCCTGATAAGGGCCGTTGGTGGTCAGTGGAGCACGCGCACACTTTCAAATATTACCCGCAGCCATGGCCTTCGGTTTCCAAGTACGACGAACAGTTTTTCGTCAATATCTTTGTCAATTTTACGGCACAAACGTTGAAATTTGGTGAATCGCCGGCACAAATGTAGCACTAACGATTGGTAAAAAGAAAAATTGAAAAAAGTGAAAATAAAGTTTGTGGCCAGTCTAACTTGACGTCAAGTTGTACTGGCCACTTTTTTTCCTTAATATCTTTGTCAATTTTAAGGCGCAAACGATGAAATTTGGTGAATCGCCGGCACAAACGCAGCACTAACGATTGGCAAAGAGAAAAGTTTAAAAAAGTGAATAGAAATTTTGTGGCCAGTCTAACTTGACGTCAAGTTGGACTGGCCACATTTTTTTCTTTATATCTTTGTCAATTTTATGGCACAAACGATGAAATTTGGTGAATCGCCGGCACAAACGCAGCACTAACGATTGGCAAAGAGAAAAGTTTAAAAAAGTGAATAGAAATTTTGTGGCCAGTCTAACTTGACGTCAAGTTGTACTGGCCACTTTTTTTTCTTATTATCTTTGTCAATTTTAAGGCACAAACGATGAAATTTGGTGAATCGCCGGCACAAACGCAGCACTAACGATTAGCAAAAAGAAAAGTTGAAAAAAGTGAATAGAAATTTTGTGGCCAGTCTAACTTGACGTCAAGTTGGACTGGCCACTTTATTTGTTTAATAACTTTTTCAATTTTACGGCACAAACGATGAAATTTGGTGAATCGCCGGCACAAACGCAGCACTAACGATTGGTAAAAAAAGAATTTTCAAAAGTCAAATAGAAATTGGTGGCCAGTCTAACTTGACGTCAAGTTGGGCTGGCCACATTCTTTCTTTAATAACTCTGCTAATTATACGGCACAAACGCTGAAATTTTGCAGATCGCCGGCACAAACGCGGCACTAACGATGTGCAAAAAATCTTTTAAAAATTCGATGGTGGCCAGTCCAACTTGACGGACGTACTAACTCAAGCATATAATGTATTATTATCTTATAATCAAAAAAATAGCCGCAAATAATATACAACCGAACCTCCTGATATAGCAAATGGAACTTTACATAACATTTTTTACAGAATTACCTAAAATCAATTGTTTACTTTATAATAAAGCGATAGTAAAATCGCACTTCCACTTAACGGATTTTCTTAAAATTTGAAATTCTACCAATACTTTTAAAGTATATTAATATTATTTTGATAGTAGAAATATACATTCTACAAATGAGGCACTTTACAGAGTGGTTGCTATGGTAGTCTCTATTGGATAGTAGGAGCTCGGCCTGCTGTCAGGTTTCGCGTTCCTACATTTCCGTTCTTCCAATGATGTGGAAATTTAAAATATGAAAGAAAAAAAAATCCTTTAAATGAAAATTGATTTTCTAATTTGTTCAATCATACAAATTACAATGCGGCAGCCCTGAGTGCATGTATGCTTCTAACTTAAAATCAACCCCAAACCAAACTAGTTTACATCCACCTCCACTGCTCAACTGTTTTAACGCGTTCTGCGCGTACATCCTCCCTTCGTTGAAAACCAAAATACATCAATGCTATATTAATTTCAATTATATAAGCAAATAATTTTGTGTAAATTTAATAAAACTTTAGAAAGTTAAAAGTTCATGAAGGATGTTTTCATACTGCCCCATTATCACCTATCTTCTTCGATTCCAGCGTTTGGTCGATGTGTATTGGACACTGCTTTATTATAGGTCTCTTCAGTAAAGCTCCATCACCAGTTATGATGATTGCTACTTTATTTGCTCGTGGATGTAATTCACGTAACTCGTCCAGTTTTCCAATGCAGAGATGGCAAATTTTCCTCCTTGATAACTACCAAGGAGCCAATAGGTAACGCCCGCTCTAGTGGTTACGTCGCCCCAGACAAAAAGACAAATTGCCGCCCCTTAAGAATATATACACTACCGATCAGAAGTTTGAGATCAGTTAAAAAAATTGGGCCTTGAACTATTTCACTATAGTTGATTGTGTCCAATTGATATTCTTAAAGTTGCTCTTAAATCTTCCACGACAAGTCCACAATAGTTTCGTTCGCTGGAAGTTGAATGATGGCAAGTGAAAACCAATATTTTTAATAAATCTATAAGATTCTGGCTGAAGATTTGATGTAAAGCAGCTCACGTCTGAAGATATGCTAGAGAAAAGACTTGTGAAGCTTTTGGATGGTTCTGACATTCCTTTTAACTGGGTGGCTCTTGTGAGAGAAATGCTTTATTCTGTAGGAGCGCAAGAAAGTTTGAGAGTCAAAGTAACTCCCAAATATTTATATTTATTGACTATTTCTACTACATTTCTATTTAATTTCCACCTCTCATTTCTTGCACGTCTTCCCCCCTTTCCAAAGACTACTACTTTAGATTTGCTTAAGTTTATTGAGAGATTCCATGTTTTACAATATACCGCTGACTTATTTATCATTCTTTGAAGAATTGCTGGATGATCAGCCATTAAAACAATATCATCAGCATACAACAAACGCAGTATATTTCTACCAGCAACTCTAATACAACCCTTTAAGCAAGCATCATATACATTTTTAAATTTATTTACTTGTCGATAATATTCTCTGTGTTTTAATTTGAGTAATAATTTATATTGCTTATTGCTACTAATATATTTATATTTAAATACATTTAAATTGGTTTTCCTAAAGATATTCAAAAGGGCAAAAGATTTATATCTTAGTTGCTTGTACTCCAAATCAAACTATTTATATTTTGTTTTATTTTTTGAAGGTCATATGTTTTGAATATTTTGTTTACCTTGACATGCACTTTCTCTTATCATTTCAACAAACATGTTTACGGCTTCCTCAATATCAGAGGAAATTTCATTTACATTAAACATCAAATTTTCTAGTTTAGATTTATAAAATTTTGTCTCTAAGGTACACTACGCTAACTTGGTAATAATGGAACGACTTCATTGCCTTTATTATTATTAGTGCATAAATATAAAGATAGATTAATTGGCTGATGATGAGAGAATATTTGAGGAATAATTTTAAAATCATTCACTATTTGTATTAATTCAAAAGGTACACAACAAATATCAATTAGTGAATTTCCTGAGCCTCCTATAAAACTAAATTGCCCCCCAAGTCCCCAGGCGTCCGTCCGTTCAATATTATCAAGTTGCAAGTTATCGCAATATTCCAGAAATTTTAGGCTTTTTTTATTTATAACTGAATCCCTTGGTTTTCTTTTCAAATTCCATTTAAATTTCCCTTCCATTAAACCTTTTGGCAATACTTGAGAATCTCTTATTCTAGCATTCATATCTCCTATAAGAATAAATTTAAATAGATATTTATTTAATAGATTTTCTATTTTCTTAAATACATGATCGCAGGTAACACCTCTTACATA
Organism: Triatoma infestans; assembly: GCA_011037195.1. Taxonomy (NCBI): domain Eukaryota; kingdom Metazoa; phylum Arthropoda; class Insecta; order Hemiptera; family Reduviidae; genus Triatoma; species Triatoma infestans. The sequence continues at coordinate 92,650 of JAAEAF010000923.1, forward strand.
CATAGGCAAAATATAAAAATTTTCATTATTGATATTACCAGAAACTAAAACTTGCTCATCAAAATTAAATTTATCTAATATAGAAAAATTTCACCTAATACCAAATAAACCTCCACCTATAGCTCTACCATACTTTTTTTTTTAGCACTTATCCAGCGTAACCTAAAGCCTCCAAAGTATATTTCAAATTAATTAAAATCCTTCTCTAAAATGAAAGTTTCATATAGAAAAAATATATCAAATGTTTTAATGAAATTAAAAAAAACAAACAATTTATCTAATTTATAATTAAGCCCTGCAACATTGTAACTTAACATACATTAAAGTAACTCAACATCCATTATTAAAGAAGTTGATATTTTTAAATTTATTACTTGCTTTCTCTACACGACTAATTTTTTTTAAGCTCTAAGTACTGCATGTTCTTCATTCTTCTTTTTGAGACAATACTTCAAAAGTAGAAGATTCTCCTTTGCCATTGCTGTAATACCCTTATCGCCAAAACTTAAACCATTTATTTTATTTTATCTTTGGGGCTTTCTAGGAAAGGCATACATAGGTCTGTAAAGGTATTATTTAATATCTACGAGGAGATCCCTCAAACTCGTCTCTAAAATAATTTGTATAAATGAATAAAGTCTATTTAAACCATTGTTACTATCTACTTTATTAATCAAGTATTTAATATTATTTTATTACTTTGAAGATTAAACTGTAATGTTCCTTCTTGTAATGTTTGTATTTTTTGTTCAGCTTTCAGCAGAGGTCAATCTCTTGCTATAGCAATGTATAGTTTCTTTAGGCAATAAATAAATAAATATTGAATGAAATTTCTCAAGAAATGTTTCAAGCAAGTGGATACAATAATTTATTTATTATTTTTCTACATTATATTTCTTGCGCAAGCTATTAAGATAATTTTTGGCATATTATGTGCCAAGATATTTTTTGTAATAATGCTTGATATGATATTTTTCCCTTCTTTCTTTCTCAGAAGAGGGTTCAGATTTTTTTACATTTGTTTTATAGCTAGAAGCTATAGAGGGCTACGAATATTAATATTATGTATGTAATAACTTAGATACTATCTTAAAATGAGGAATTTAAGACTATTGAAGGATGGATTCAAATTATTATATAATCATTATTTTTATAAGCATTTATATGTAACTACGCCATTTAGTTCAAGAACTTTTATCTAAATCTTGTCAATAAAATTTACGGGCTAATTTTATTTGTTGGTATTTGATTGAATATAAATCCACCGCGACTATGCAATGGGACCAGGCTATCAGTAAAAAAATTAATGAATAACATAATTGAGGCAACCATTTTAAATGGAAAACACCAAGGGGACCATGTACTACTACCATGCATTCCCATGATACCAACGGATACTCTATTTGAATTCAAACGTCTTCAGTTTCCTGTACACTAGCCTTTGCAATGACCATTAACAAAGCACAGGGACAATCACTGCAGTATGTGGATTAAATTTGATAAATCCATGCTTCTCACATGGACAACTGTACGTTGGGTGTTCACGAGTTGGAAAACCATCAAATTTATTTGTTCTTGCACCAGATAGGAAAACCAAAAATGTTGTATATTCACAAGCACTACTAAGATAAAGTTCACCATCAATCATCATCTGATATTTAATAAATACAAAATTATTGTTCAATTGAAATTCGTTTGCAATATTGTTTAATATCACAAGTGAGCAAGCATGTTTATTCTACCATCAACTATGCGGAACTTTATCTTAGTAGTGCTTGACAAATAAATGTGCGGACAGATATGGCGTTTGAGTTCAAACGAATTCAATTTCTAATACACCTTGCGTTCGCTATGACTATCAATAAAGCGCAAAGACAATCTTTGCAAGTGTCCGGTTTGAATTTAGAACACGAATGCTTCTCTCATGGGCAATTATCTGTCGCATGCTCCACAGTCGGTCATCCTTTATGTTTATGCAGAAAACGGACAAACAAAAAAATGCAGTCCATTCACTAGCTTCACAATAACAAGAGACTTATAGTTAAAAACATTTTTTCTTTCTTTCCTTTCAGATCACAGCAACGCAAAGTAGGGTATTAAATTGAATGTTTCGTTTTCTTGCTGAATCTATGTTAACTATAATACTTCTATTTACTTCCCTAATAATTAAAATCAGATTGAGCCACAGCGAAGCGTGACCGGGTTTAGCTAGTATATTAATATAATTAATATATTCATTTATTTCTAGTTTAAAAATGAAGTGTACGCTTCTTTTTTTTAAGTATAATGTACATGTAAGTAATTTTTTTCATTTTCTCCATTAAAACACCGACGAATTTTATTAAATTTGGTCCACTAACTATAAAGTTTGTTGATTACAATTTTAAAAACTGGAGTAAGAGAAACTTTGTGAGTGTTTCACACCAGATTTTTTTTGTTTTCTAATTAATAAAATAACTAAAATTAATATTTTTGTAGTTATAAATATGACCACCAGATAACAACACCTACTGAGAAATCAATTTCATTTATGGTTATATAGTTTGTCACTAGGTGTCACTACTTTCAATGATTTTTTGGGAGTCCATATGGTAACCACTTCCCGTTCCTTCCCAATTGGATTTTAAACTATTGAAAAGTTTTTTTACATCAGAGGATGGCGCTGTGATCGGGTGGCAAACTTTGGAACTACAATTCTGTATATCTAGAAGCTTATGCTTTCTAGCGGCAATTATATGAACTACTACTAATCCTAGATTAAGTAAGTGCTGTTACCTGGCGGTGAATCCAGAAACGTTCATTTTATTCCTTTTAAACTATTTTTTTTTTTTTTTTTTTATTTCAACTAAAATGTAAAATTTGAATTTTTTGTTTTTGTTTTATAAGAATACAGTCCTAATTTTTTAGTATAAATTTCATCTACAACAATTACATTCTTAAAGCCGTTAAAAAAAAAAAATTATATTTGTTCTTTATCTCTTGTCTTTTTTTATGTCTTTTATTAATTATTCAATTATTTGTTAAAGGGGACTAATTGTGACTCTAAACTTAATTAAGTTATTTTCTCTCTTACTAAGTTACATGTATTTATTATAAATACCGATTTAAAATATTCTTGCAAATAATTGTGAACGGTGTTCTATCCCGAGACTTAAATTGTCTTGTAAATAGTATAATCCTCACTTCCTTTATTTATCTGTAATGCATGTCCACTAACCGTTTATTTGAAATGAATTATACAACAAAGGAATGAAGGGTGATTGTTTTATATCAAATTTCCTTTTCCTAAATCGCGGCACAAGCGGACTAAATAAATTTAGGGATGTCAAACTAGACTATGGTGGAAAATGCAGTCTATATCAACAGAGCATCATTTTGATTAGGAACATAATTTTTTTTCTTGTACAACCTTTATTTGAATCTTATTTTTCGCACTATTTGTTTGTCTCAAAAGTTTTATTTTCGGGACTTCATCAGTCATAAGTTATTTGTGGGTACTTTAGAGAAAAGCATATTGCTAATCAGTTATTTTAGTGATGTTTTAGAGAAAAGCATATTGCTATGTTCCCCCAGAAAACTGTGGCAAATAAAAGTGTTAAGAATTTATGTGTAGATACTATTCAACGTGTAAAGAAAATAGTTGCAGTCAATTTCGAGAAAATCACGAAAAAGGGAAAAAAAAAACACTTACCCACGACTCTATTAAGATGATGTTTTACTAATTTACTGAGATTTCCCATTGCTCACCAAATTGCGGTGCCGACGTAGGAATTAAAAGCCAAGTCACCCGCTCATTAACTAAAATATTCGAAATGTTTTGTTGATTTTAAATTCTGGACACGCCCCAACGAAGTTAGTCCGATTATCTGAGTAAATATCAGAACTTTTCCCTCTGAAAAGAACCTTTTTAAAGCTGCCATGAAAGCCCCAGAAGTTAAGTTATTCACCAGTTCAAGATGTATCGAACATGCTTTGTTACTTACATCTTTTCCAAGATCGTCTCGTACTAGACCACAAAAATCCACTCCGCATACTTGAAATGGACTTCTAGCGTAGGATTCTGTTTTGGGAGAGTTCCCATTATTGGAAATTGCGCCTTAGGGTTTAATCTTTTGCAAGTTATGCTAGCATGAACTATTGCTTTAGCCGCATCTCTACCTCTTAATGGCCAATATTCCAAGCTGGCAATCGCTAGAAGTGTGTTCGCTCCGCAGTGAAGATTGTCAATATGAAACTTGCTCAACGACAATGTTATGATAAGGCAAAACTTAGTAACAAAACTATGATAAGGCAATATTATAGGATGTTTTTGACCTTCAGGTAAATCAGAATTCTCCGCCAACCTAATTTATCCCTGTATATCGAGAAATGGCGACATCGATATCAACTTGCTATTCCTGTGTACCTGCACATGTTTTCTTAACGCCTCAAGTTCCGTACTGAAGTTTTTTATGAAGCTTCTGTACAAGTTGGATAATTTTCAATTTGCGCCTCCTTTAATACTGATGCGGAAAGCGGTCCGATTTCCCTCTTCTGTTTTTTACGAATTGTTTAAAAATCTCAATATGTATGCGATAATCCGTTGGAGTTTGTTCCAAAATGAATACCTCTGAAAGATATCAATCCAGTTCGCTTGTTGTGGTAATAAGCTATAACAGGTTTTTCTTCTTTCCAGGGTTTCTTCCAGAACTTGACTTATCTCCTGGCCACGCTTTCTCGGACTTACATAACCTGGTCTCATCCACCAAAACTTCATTGGAAATAACTTCCGGATCTATACTTCTTGATAAGAGATCCACTGGATTGTTTTCTGGAGTTTACATAATTCCATTGTTCCCTCTCAGTGTATTCCTTAATTTTGACCCGATTTAAGTTGAAAACACATACTTCCATAGGAGTCACATCAACCCATGTAGTATTGATATTTTGTTCTGCATTACTCTGAACGGTATCATAAAACCCTCACTGATGAGTGTACTTTACACAATATCAATTATGTCAGGCTATTTACGTAATAAATAGCTTGAAAATATCAACGAGTATGCACTTCTGCAGATACACCAGATGGATGTTGCAGAATATTCCCAGATCCTTGTCTTCTTCGAGTAAAAGGTTTTTTCATCAAAAAAGTATCATCCTTTCCAAAATAGATATTTCCAAAATCTTCAATGTCCACCTTGTAGTCATCAGCTACTGTCAATTCATCGCCTTCTTCAAAAATCCCTTCTACTTCGTCCTCACTCTCTTATGTAGTATCATCATCGCTACCCAAAACAATATTCCCCTCTTCGTTGCCTTGTAAATAGTGCCAGTTCCACAATTCTACGAGTTCTAGAGGAAATTCTTGCTGACATGCCGGAGGTGTAGACGCGTCTCATGATCAGAACAGACTGAATAAAACCTGTCTCCTCACTTTCAAACTCATGTGATTTACACAGGAGCTAGGACCTGGGAGTCACAGAGCTGAGGTAGACAACTCACAACAAGGCCTGGGTGGGGTGAGATCTCATTTCACACATTTCAGCGTATAATCAACGATTTCTTAGAAACTGATAAGAATATTAACAGGCCATGGAGGGATAATACTGCCTAATATTCCAGCATAAAAGTCAGCCCAACATAAAAAATGCCTTAAAACCGACACATGGATTTAAAAAGATCTGAAACAAAGTTTCGCCCTTGATCGGTTAATAACTATATGAGGTGCCATACCTCAGGATGATCGATTCTACCAACGCTCGCGCCGTCGGTAGTGATTTTCTTAAACTGGATCGCTTCCGCAAACCCTCAGGTTTCCTCGTGACGGGTCTCGGTTCAGTAACCAGAGCCACACCGCGGCTAAGGGGGGCCTGGCTTATGTTCTACCTCGTACTCGAACTCAGCTAGACGCAAGGCCCAACGGGTCAATCGTGAGGATGCATCCTGCATGCTGAGCATCTAACGTAGGGAATTGTGGTCGGTTTTGAGCTTGAATCTCCGCCCTAGTAAAAAGCACCGAAAGAGTTTGGTCGCCCAAATCACTGCTAAGAGTTCTCTCTCCGTAATGGCGTAGTTCCGCTCGGCTGGATTTAGTTGCCGACTTGCGAAGGCGATGGGGCGTTCGGCCCGTTTCTCATGTGGGAAAGCACCGCTCCTAAGGCAGTTCCCGACGCATCAGTGGCTAGGATGAAGGGTTCACTAAAATCGGGGTAGGGCAGGGCGGAGCTAGAGCAAGCTCATCCTTCAACTGCTCAAACGAATATTTGTAAATATTTACAAATATTATTTGCAGCAAACTTACCCAATGGGTTGAGGCTAGGAAAATACTTCCCAAAGAACAAATGAGCTTTAGAAAGGGAAAAGGCAGCAGAGATAATATTTTCGTTTTGTCTTCTGCTATTAACCTGCATCTTAGATTGGAAAAGAGAAAAGTTTTCTCTACTTTCGTGGATTTCAAAAGAGCGTTTGATTCGGTTCATCATCACAAGCTGTGGTACATCCTTCATGATCTTGGTTTAATCAGAAATGTCATACTTATGAATCTGCCTTGTTTAAAGTGAACCAAAATAATAGGTTGTCTAAGGATATTGTAGTTTCAGAGGGCGTTTTGCAAGGTGAGATTTTAAGCCCGTTACTCTTCTCGCTTTTCATTTCGGATTTTAACACATACTTTAAAGATAATGATTTTCATGGTATTGATATTGGCGGGGAAACAGATCTGCAAAGTTTGTGCAGACGATTTGGTCCTTTTTTTTCTCCTACTTGGGGTGACGCTCAGAAGAAACTTATCAAATTGTCTGATTATTGTAAAGTTCCTTCAGGTAAACATAGATAAAACGAAGGTAGTGGTGTTTCGAAGAGGTGGTAATGTAGGGAATTTGAAAAATCTTACATATGAAAATTCGGAACTAGAGTTCTGTACTTCTTTCACTTACCTTGGTTTCCTCTTTCTTGTTCCGGTGAGTTTTGGCAAGCTGGTGGGCATTTTTTAGCGAAGAATGCGATTGCTAATAATAGGGTCATGTCTGTTAAAATCCTGTAGATCTGACTCATGGGACTCAAAGAAATTATTTGATTCTCTGGCCGAAAGTATCCTACTCGACGGCAGGTGCTCTGATTGACCACCTGGGAGCCCCCCCCATTTCACAGTCCGGCTAAGGACAGGATAGGGGGAAGGTCTCCAACTAGGGATGGTGCCACAATAGATCCTTGGGGTGTCGCGGTGGCGTAGGCTGAAGAGCCAATTCCCCCGTTAGAATCTAATCTAATCCTACTCTACGTGGCTGAAGTCTGGGCTTCTCAATACACAAATATTTTAGAATCAGGACAACTGAAATTTTTTAAACTTCTGTTAAACCTTCCAATAAATACACCAAACTGCCATGTTAGATTGGAGACAGGGCGAATCCATGTGAAGTGTAGGATCTTTAAAAGAATGCTGGGTTGGTGGAACAGGTTATTAGCGATGTTTGATGATGAACTTCCCAAACTATGTTTTAGAAGGTTATGTAGATTAATAGATGTTAAATCTATCCCTTTCAACTGGGCATATGAAATGAGAGATTTACTCATACAAATAGGGCAAAATCACGTGTGGGAGAATCAGAATGTGGAAATAATTAACAGTAATAGTAATAATTTAATTGAATCCATGAAAAATTATCATTTAAGTTTAGATGTGGAGTCTGCTGAGAATTCCTCATTTAGTTATTTTGATAGAAACATTAGTACATTTCGTCTGGGAGAGGAATATACTTGATATAATATTCACTTTAATAAGATCAGAGTTATATCTCAGATCAGATTAGCTAGAACTAAATTCTCAACAAGAATCTATGTAAATAAGATCAAATCTGTTTTTAATGTTGAGAAATATTGTTCTTGTTGCGAATTACGAAAACAAGATACAGTTATACATTTTTTAATGGAGTGTCCAGGTTTCTCTGATTATAGGAAATTATACTTATTAAAATACTTTAATTTCAATAGTTATGAAGATAACATTATTGGTTTACTAACTATTAACAAAAATTCAAAAGGTTGATACATTTACTTATATGCGGTCAAATCGCCAAAATTAAGAGATTTCATTAATGATTAAAATAAGTTAGGTTTTAGTTTATATATATTATTGTTTCTTTCTGTTTGTTTTGTTCTCTATCATAATGCAGTGAATTTTTATATGTTTTGTTTTTATAAATAAGTCTTTCTTTCCTCTCTCTTTTATTTAGTTTTGAGAATGTAATTATTTGCCATGATTGTATAATTTGAAATGCACCCATGACTGAAAGGCAGATGTCTGTGTTGTCACACTGTCTGAAAAACGCATCCTGAAGATGGGCGAACGCCCGAAACCTGTCGATGACCACAAAATGAAGCAGGCTACCACGGAAAATGTCTCTGAGAGGAATTTTTTGTTTTTCTTCTTAGTTTTTTTTTTTAAGAAGAAGCGCTGTTCTCGATAAAAATTGTGAAAAAAAACTCAATAATTTTTGAATTTTAAAAATTGTATTTAGTGCACTTTGTTTCTAGTCAAATAGTTTGTACTTTGTTTCTTTGCAAATAGACAACTCTTTAAAAAAGCAAAATTTCTTCAGAAAGGCAATATAGTGAAATTTGTATGGTTGAGCCATAGTGGTAGGCTTTATGTTAGAGCTAAAGAGTATATCCATGCTGTTACAATAAAAAATTACTCAATTCTAAACCAATTTGAGACTTACGGCACCGATTCTTCTGAATATGAAATTAAACGGAATGAATCCGTCGATGAAAGGAAAGCTAAGAGGATCAGGAATCGAAATTAGCAACCACCGCTTGATATTGGTCCAGACAGGAATATGGCCATATCTTTTGAAGATATAACACAGCATTTATCAGTGAGATCACATAAAGCTGAGGTTAATAATAAAATTCTTACTAAATCAGACAAAACTAAAATTCTATTTACTAATAATTTAAACATTATTTTTTGGAATGTTAGTGGGTTCGGAAATTTTGAAATCTGTTCTAAATTATTTGTTTACTTAAAACGTGGTTATGTAGTCAATTTAAAACCCCATCAGCCCCAAATATGATTATCATATTTGTTAATTCTAATACAATTAAAGTAAAATTTAAAGGTAGGCCCAATTGGGGGTTGATGATTTTATCCTAAGAAAAATCTTTGGAAATTTCAAAACTCGAGGCGTCTCGAAAACTCGAGTTGGTTGTTTGTAAAAGTTACGATTGGTGTACTTAATATTATAATAGGTGTAGTATACATTAGTTTAGATAGTTGAAACAGAAATAGTTTAGATTTAACAGAAAATAAAAGAACTACTTTAGTTGAACATATGGAAAATCAATTATTTATTTCATTAAATGGCCGCACAGTCTCTCGATTGTCCGGGTCAGTACACGACACAAGTAGTTTAGGACATTCGGTAATAGATCTTGTTTAGGCTGATTTACATGGCTCGCTTATATTGATGATCTAACAGTGTTGAATAATATTACTTTGTCAGACTATTTTCCTATTAATGTAATTTTTAAATGTTGAACATATTAATGGATGATGAGACAGTTTGTGTAAGAAATGTAGACCTTGCAGTTCATACTACGATCAGAGTTAGCAGAATCTTACATTAATATTATGAGACTATCAACGAATATTTCATTCGATATGTCTAACTCCTCAATTGACCTTATTAAATAAAAATCTTATTATATCTATACTCGAAACTGTCAGCGGGAATGCTGGGAATGAAAAAAATAGTTTCTGTTAACATTAATAAAAAGCTATTTAAAAAACCATGATATGATTATTATTATTTTTTTTTAAAGAAGTTAAAAAAATATTTAGGCAGGTAAAGAAATGTAATTATGATATTAACTTGTTAAATCAATATCTAGCTAAGACAAAATGTTATAGAATTATGTTAAAACAAAAACAATGAAACAGCGATATCAACTACTATTTCTAACTGTAAAGATTACAAATGCGGGGTGCGATTTTCGACATAAACACTAACTCTTTTTACAATTTCAACTAAACAGATACTCATCATATTCACTGCCCAACTATTCGCAATATTCCAATGCTTACTATACATTGATACAATTGACCAATCTCTAGTCCTAATTCTCTCAGACAGTAAGAGCGTCTTCGAAAAATTAAAAGATCCCGGAAATAAAGCTTCCTCCCTAATTCTACAGAAAGGTAAATTAGGCAGACAACATTTTAGAGAAAGGTAAATCAATTCATTTAATCTGGGTGAAGGGACATATAGGCTTGAGAGAAAATGAAATGGTTGATATTAAGGCCAAGGAAGCCATAATACGATCAGAGGTATCTCCAAACTCACGTTTAACATCAGACATAAAAAGTTATTTAAAAGCTGCTAGTTACATGTGAATGGGAGAAGGAGTATAGTTTGCCAAAACAGTCGAAAGGTCGGTTTTATACAGCCTTATATCCCTAAAACACCTTGGTTCCTCAAATACACTAATTTCAATAGAAGATTCCATACCACAATTACCCGACTACGATTTAACCATAATTATTCCCCTCAACATCTAGCCAGAATTGGTATAAACGTAGATCCAAATTTTCTTGCTCCCCAGATACTATAGCAGATACCAAACCACTTAATATTAGAATGTCCCAAAAACAATAAAGGAAAGGATCAACTGTGGAAGGTTGTCCTAACAACGGGTTGCCCTCTCCCCGCAAATTTGAACACCATCTTGTCATATGATGATGGTAGAATTTACTTGGAGATATATGACTTTATTTAAAATAACAATCTGAAACTCTAAAATTACATTAACGATCCCACTAAAAGGAAAAACAAATAAATGAAATAAAATAACCAGGACATGACAAAAGAAAACCCAATGTTTATATCCCTCAATAACACTTACAAACTGGCTGTTTTGTTAGGTTCAAGAGGCAAAACAAAAACAAAAAAAATTGTAAAGATGTGCTGTCCTTTGGCAAGCTGTAAAGAAATTAAGAAAACGTGATTACAATAATTTGTTTTCAGTTTATTAATATCAGTAACTGGGAAACTTTTTTGAAAGAATTATACCCAATCAAAATGCAAAGTTCAGTTTACTTTGATGTTTGTCATCCTTATCTTGATAATACTATTACCCAGCAAGAAATAATTGAATAACTAAGCATATGCAAAGCTAAACAAGTCGTCGGGTGATGAAAGAGTGAATTATGATTTTTATAAAAATCTTCCTAATATTAGAATGTCCCTAATCTGGGTGAAGGGACATATAGGCTTGAGAGAAAATGAAATGGTTGATATTAAGGCCAAGGAAGCCATAATACGACCAGAGGTATCTCCAAACTCACGTTTAACATCAGACAAACTCACGCTTCTTTATCTAGAGGTAATTTCTATGATACAAATACAAGTTGGAATTAAAAAGAAACCAATATAAGCTCTGTTCGTATATTTAGAACGAGCTTTCGATTCATTGAGTCCATGAATGCCTCTGATATTAAGTTAAGAAACCTAGGTGTCTAGCGGAACTGTTTAGATTTATTTAGAAATTGTATGTATTTGCTACAATTAAAATGAAATGTGGCTTTAAAGATACGTCAGAATTTAGTTTGACTCAAGGCATTATTCGGGATGTAATTTTATCCCCATGGGCGTTTAACCATTATATTAGTGATGTAGAAACTTATTTTATTAACCAAGTTGTGAATACTATTAGAATTAATAAATATAATAAATTGTACTATTGGCTTATGCAGCTGATCTGACGATATTTGCTGATTGTTACACACTTTTAAATTATAAATTTTAGATAAATACTGTGCTGAATATTTTTAAAAGTAAATGTTAAATAAACTAAAATTATGAAATTTAATTTGAATGGCAAACAATCTATATTAAGAAGGTATTTTATTTATAGAGGTGAACCGATTGAAATTGTCAAAAATTATGTTTACTTAGGTGTAACTTTTTCTATTTCAGGTATTCTCAGATAAAACCTTTTGGCATGAATTAACAAAGCCAACGAGGCTATGGACAGTGTTTTTAATATTCTTAGCAAGGCAAAGTCTAAGTCTTGGAGTTCAAGAATATATTTGTTTAAATAAATTATTGGAAACAGTCTGTTGTATCCTTCCACAGTGTGGACATTATGATATTTAAAGGATACTGATATAGTTCAATTACGGTTCTTTAAGAGGCTCTTATGCCTTCCAAAGAATACTGCTGACCAGACCTGACTAAGACTTGAAACTGGAGAATTACATATGAGTTTTTCTATTTTAAAACAAACTTTAAATTGGATAAAAAAAAAAAAATTGATCTCTGAAAGAATACAAGTTGCCTAAAATTAGTTTGAATCAGTTAATTGAGTATGAAGGAAAACTGTTTAAAGCACAATTGGTTTTCTCATGTTGGAAATATAATTTCTAAAACATGTATCGATAATTTAGAGAATAAAACGGATCTTTTACTAAACAGTAACTTTTTTTAAATTTAAGGCGCGTCAGCACTATGGTGATTGGCGCCTGGAGCCTTCTCCAGTGCACTGCCGACTTCCGGATAGTGTTCTCTCGTTACACACAACACTGTCCACTGAACTGTAGAGGATCCTAAGAAGAAAAAATCTAAGGGCAGCATAGCTGGATTCGAACCTGAGTCCTCCGCGTGGGAGCTTAGCACTTAGTTATTTCCAACAATATCTTGAATTAATGTTCATTTGAATTTTTTAAATTTTTACCAGAATTTATATTTTATAATAATTATTTTATGAAATTTAATATTGACAATAAAACATGCATGGTGTGTAATCTTAATGAGAAAGAAGATCTCACGCATTACTATTCTTTGTACAATAATATATTAAGATCTATAATGAACATAAATAGTAATGATTCACCTCTACAAATTGCATTTAACCTTAAAAATAATCAATCTAAAACATATATATTTAAATTATGTGGGATTTAAATGATGTAGACGGTTTGAAGTTAAAGAAGCAATGTAATTCACATTATTAAAAAGAGACAACTTAATACAATTTTATTTGAAGTTCAATACAATATAAACACATCTAACATCCCAAACACTCCTTTACGAATAAATCCCAAAGGCAAATACTGAACCAATACTTCCTAACACGTCTCAGACAAACTCGTCATACACTACGGGCTCTTTCTGACCAACTGCTTGGTTCAAATTCTCACACACCACTCTCCCCATTACTCTTATCTGTCATGTCGCCTGACGGAGTGGGGTGCTGTATTCTTTGAGAACCCACAATTATATAAATATTTTTTTACCATTTCAACCCTCCGTCGGTCGCAACTGATCTGATAACTGATAGGCACAGGCCTCAGACAAACGCTGCTACCGCTCCAGTGGGCGAAGCTAAGATTACCTGCCCCCTCTAGCTTCCTGTTTCGGGTTGACCTTCAGCCACGATGCAATAAGTCAGTGATAGCGCTTTCTGTGCGCTGGCAGTATAAAAAAGAATCTAGTGGATCATTGCGACCGTTCCCGCCGCAATTCTAGTATTGATATTATATTCACAGTTTCTGTTCCGTAAGTAATCATATTACATTTCTAATACATATATCAAGTTTTTTTTTCAAGAACTTCTGTTTTTACGGCTGTGTGAGTAATGTTCCTGCCAGGCACATTGCGACCACTTACGTCATTATATCTTTCTTTCAGATACACAGCTCACTATGAACATAACACAGAAAGTTGGGCACCTTGATAGACCAGAGGATATGGCAGATGTGCAGCAGTGTATGACAATGATGAGGGGTTAGACATGACGTTGTTAGACGATGAAAGTGACACTGAAAGTGAAGAAATTTTGGAATCAAGAGTCGGTGACTCTAGAGACAGAACAAGAAGATGACAGTGATGAAGATGGTGCCGAAGAGGGGTTACAGACAGATGTTAATTATTATTATGGGAAGGATAAAACAACTAAATGGTGCTCTGTGCCACCTTCTTAGCATGTCCGTGCCAGGAAGCATATCATAAGACATCTGCCAGGAGTTATGGGACAAGCAAGACAGGCTCTAACCCCACTTGACTGCTGGCAGTGTTTGTTTACAGATGAGATAATTGCCACAATAATTACTTACACTAACCAGTATATAGATCAGGTGAAACAAAATTTTTCTCGCAACAGAGATGCTGAAGATACTGACACGACTGAAATTAAAGCTTTCATTGGTCTCCTATACCTTGCTGGATGCTATAAAGGGGATAGGTAGAATCTTGACGATCTATGGGGTTCTGATGGAGATAGCATTGAAAAGTTTTCGCTGGTTATGAGTCTAAGAAGGTTTAAATTCTTGATTCACTGTTTAAGATTCCAAACACGCGAACAACGAAAAAACTAGACAAAGTAGCAGCCGTTCGAAGCATTTTCAAAAATTTTGAGAACTGTATGAAATCATACAGACTGGGACAAAATGTAACTTTGGATGAGAAGCTAGAAGGTTTCTGAGGAAAATGTTTCTTCCCTTTATCCCATCAAAACCCAGCAGGTACGGAATAAAGATATATGCGTCAGTTATAAATGCTTTCCAGAAAGTGATTCCTATTTCACTCCTCATAAATTTCAATCCTGGTTGAACTTTTATTTGCAAACACTAACTTTTGCAAATCGTTTCATTTAAATAAAGGAGCATAGTTTTCGAATTCTTTAACCCAATCTCCCAATGACGACACAGCACTGTTACCATCAAATTTTGTTATAACCTCTTCTATATCTTAAAATGGAAAATTTCAGTTTTATTGTTGCACAATTACCTGCTCAGATTTTCTAATTTATTATTATCTAATAAAATTGCTGCTTTGAACGGGCAATTAAATCAATTTTCCTGCTAGCCCTTTTCTGGCTACGATTTTTTAACTCACTCTTTAAATCAACAATAGTCATTTCGTTATCATTTCCTATGTCCAAGTTTTCACTTATCTTCAATAATCACTAATGGAGAAGTTGTAAAAATAAAATAACTGCCACTCGAATCTGATCTATATCTCACTTCTGAAAATCTGTAGAATATCTATATAGCTAGGAGTTTTGATAGTTCAATTAAACTCAAAAAAAAACCAAAACAAAAAACTGTAAGTGATGAATTTTCATCTAAGTCATAAACAATGCACACATACTTTACACAATCAACCAAACATAACCTTAAGTTACCTTCTCTCTCACCCTCATAACAATCTATTCATCTAATCATGTAATATAAGCACTACTGCTGCAATTAAAACTTTATTGATAAACAAGGACAAAGCTAATTACTTTCTTGTTTATGTTATTGTTTAGCTGTGGAACCAGACGAAGCCTATTAAGACTGAGATAAAACTCCCAGCAACGAATTGGTAATATTGGCAGCAGAGGTATTGAACAGAGACTGGTAAGAGATGTTAAATATTTTGGAATAGCAATATGAAGGAAACGTGTAGCATGTTTTCTTGATGATAGCAAGTTGGGTTATATTATTGCAGGAAAATAATTTCTAGTTTTCTTATTGATACTAAAGAAAGTAATTTATGCATACTGGTTCCATTCTAATGGAAAATGTATTTCAGCAACCCATATTTTCAGTTGATTAATACTTAATCCATAAAACATTTTAAATAATGTACTCCTTTATGTTGTAACAAATTCGTCATATTCATATGCATGAAGCTCTCAACTTTGTTTCAGATTTTACCTTCCTGATCTAATATTTAATTGGAAAAGATTAATATGTACATTGCTTCTATTTACCCTTAATAGATTTTTCTCGATTATTTTGATCCGAACTTTGTAGCCATGCATTGTGATGCTTAAGAGTATTTTTAATGTTTCCAAAAATATAAATTCCTCTACGTTTAGTATACAAATCCGCAGAAATTGAATATCGCACAATTTGTGCCCCCTGAATTTCCAAATTTTAAGCCGCTGGGTTGGGGTAAAATGATTTATGACTACAAATTTTTTTTGTTCGTTCTTCAAACTTCCGCAGCTTTTTCTATTATTTTTTCTTTAATATTAATACAGGATAGGACTTTCAAAATAACAGGTTTACAAGTATTTATGAGGGTAGTAATTTTTCTCTACTTGAAATGAGATAATTGTTGGGGTTTCCGCTTAATTTCGGTATTGTGAGACAGGGTAATGTTCTATTAGAGAATTGAAATGAGCTGCTGTATAGGAATGGAATTTGCGAAAACGAAATTTTCCTATATCTAGGAGAAAAGGATTGTTTAGGAATGGATATCCAGGTCATTATGGATAGTGAGGTTCCATACGTAAAATGGAGCATTATTGATTTTCCAATGGATTCTTTGGCTGCAAGGACAGGACCTTTAACAATACCCGTCAGTAAAATTCAGATGAATGTAATTAATAGATAATTATGATGAACCAATTTCCATTTTTAGGTAATAAATGGTGATAAAATATATTTCACTGATAGCTTGCAAGACGCATTGGTTACATGCAAGTTGTGATAAGAAACTCTAGAGTATTGAAATGGACAACATATAATTTGGTGAAGTTACATAATTTTGGTTATATAAAATAATAATTGAATAAATAGAGACGATTTGGACAATCGTGATATAATGTGTATAAAGGTAAATTAATTCGTATCTCATAAACTGAAATGTGAATTATTTAAAATATTAAATTAAATAAGGTCACTATAATACTGTATTGTTTCAGGTTTGACGTCTCTTTGGCAAAATTTGATCAGCCAGGCATAAATATTGGAACATTTTAAATATTTTCGAAAGAAGTTGAAACTGATACTAAGTTGATTTCAGTTGAAAACATTCCGGACATTTCAAGAAGCATATGCGAACACATACAGGTTCATATATGACACATTCAGGTGCCATATAAATATAGTGAATGTAATTTCAGCTGTGTATCATTCACAAGTTTTACCTACCATATGCAAACACATACGAGCGAGAAGCCGTATAAATGTAGTGAATGTTATTTCAGTTGTATACAGTCTGAAGATTTGAAAAATATATGCGAACAAATACAGGCGAGAAGCTGTATAAATGTGGTGAATGTGATTTCCACTGCATACACTCCGGAAATTTTAGGAACCATATGGGAACACATATAGGCGAGAGGCCGTATAAATGAAGTGAATGTGATTTCAGTTTTACACAATCTGGACATTTGAAGAGACATATGCGAATACATACAGGTGAGATGCCGTATAAATGTGGTGCATGTGATTTCAGTTGTGTATCATCCGGAGGATTTCCCTACCACACGCGAACACATAAAGGCGAGAAGCCTTATAAATGTAGAGGTTGCGGTTATAGGTGTTCATAAATGTAGTGAATGTCATTTCAGTTGTATACAGGCTGGAGTTTGAAAATGCTTATGCGAACACATACAGGCGAAAAGCCTTATTAATAGTAGATGTTGCGGTTATAGTTGTGAGATAATGTTATTGGCTGTTTAATTGATATTTTAGTAAACGTTCCAGTTAGCAATTTTCTTGAAACTAATACTGAATTAGAACGGTTAAAGGAATTCAACTATCTGGGGGGTTATATTCTCAAGTTCCAGTGATTCTTCCAAAGCTTCAAGTCATGCAAGTCAAGTTTGGAATCTAAGGTATGCAAATGAGATTGAGAAAGCTTCCTGAACTTTCTATAAGCAACACTTGCGTTTACCCTTGAAATTTGAAATTCAACCAATACTTATATTTTTTTATTCATTTTTTTTTATACAAGAGAGTTGAGCACCATACAAAGAAGTGGGGGAGTTGCATGCGAAATCTTAAAACAAAAAAAAAAAAACAATTAAAAAATACAAAATAAATAAGAAAAAGTAAAATACGGTATATAAAAAATGAAAATGAATCACGGTAGAAATTATACTATGTTGATTGTAATAGAACGATGCGGCAGCTTATAAAATCATAAACAGATATTTTCGACTATATAAAACAAAGCTCTTGCTAAGAAGTAATCTAACAAAAATAAAAATAAAATATTATTTTACACATAGATAAACTTTAAAGGGGTCTTACTTCATAGATGTAGGTAAGACCCAAAACTTATGTTTATAAAACATAAACAAAATAATATAATATTTTATTAGATTTAAATATTATTATTTCAATTTCAAATTTATAATAATTAAAATTATAAATCATTCTTATTTCGGTAATTGTTTTAGGATATAACCTACTTACATACCAAAATTCATGTGTACTGGTATTAAAATATTGTCTAAGAAGCGAATAATCAGGGCAGCCAACTATAACATGTTCCAGATTCTCAGGTAAATTTAATTGTAGAGTTTGCAAACTGATTTTTGATCTATTACAGTAGAAGTAGAATCAATCGTTAACTTCAATATATAAGTTCTTGAGGTTCTCATCTATCCTAATATACGGGTAGATGTACGGGTAATAAACCAGCGTCAAATTGGGACATAAATAAGGATTATTTATTTTAGAATTATATATCTTACTATAGTAATGACTATATTTTGATTCTAACAACTGATATTGACCTTTTTTTAGAAGGTAATTTTATATTTTTGTAGTATATGCGAAATAATTTTATTTAGAATACAGCTATCTTGAATAAAAAATATGTCTGAATAGTGAATAGGGAGTAATAGATCTCTCAATTGTGATACCCAATTATATTTATGGTCTTTTAATCCAGCATTATATAATGCCAGTAGTTTGTAAAAGCAAATTTTAGGATACCTCTCTTTTTCTAAATCTAAAATATGCGCTAACCTAAATATGTGCTAGGACAAGCTTCATATTAATTCTGCGTTTACCCCATATAATTAGAAATATGGAGAAGATCAGATTCCAATCTTATTAGGAAATTAGGGGTACACTGGAGTAAACGCAAGTGTTGCTTATAGAAAGTTAAGGAAGCTTTCTCAATCTCATTTGCATACCTTAGATTCCAAACTTGACTTGCATGATTTGAAGCTTTGGAAGAATCACTGGAACTTGAGAATATAACCCTCCAGATAGTTGAATTCCTTTAACCGTTCTAATTCAGTATTAGTTTCAGCAGGTGTAGCTGGCCCGCCTTTTTGAAATTTTACGACTTTAGTTTTGGTGGAGTTTACAGATAGAAATTTAGTATTTTTCAAAATTAATTAGTTTATTTTTTTATGTCAGTGTAGCAGTGACCTAGAACAATCAAATCATCTGCATAGATTCTTGTGAATGCCGACTCGTAAAATGATTTTATAACTTTCATTATTTCTGCACTGACCCCAATCTGAAATAAGACAAACCATACTTTGTTATGATTGAACGAGGCAAAAGCTCGTCTTAACACTTTACTTCACTGCCAAATTCAGTTAACTGGTGTGTTCTGTACATCTGATCAATACAGTTAGTCCCGGTGCGGTTATCTTGTAGTTAATAAAAATAAACTGTTCTTACATGGGAAACGAAGAATCCCCATGCTTCAATAAAGAAAAACGGGTTTAGTATTAGCTAAAATAAAAAAAAACTCTTGTGCCAAAAGTGTTGTAGAATATTATTATGGTGTTGTAATATTTGAAATATTAATGGCAGGCATACAAAAATTAAAGACATATTCAAATGTTAACTCAAGGCGAACTTATTGTAAATGGGGTACTTTCAGTTGCTAGCTCTACTCATCAAGATTGGTTGAGAAGAGGTACTAATTCATTGAATCAAAATTGTGTCTTGCCGAAATTAAATGGTATTTCCAATTTGGTTGAATTCTATTACATAATTCCCAAAATCAAAATGACCAAAATTGTACAGCATTTACTTTCCAATATTTTTGTACTTCATTACATAAGATAGGTGGACAAATAAGAAAGAAAAACCACCTAGGAAGAGGCTTCTGCTTCTGCATGCATTCTTTTGCTAATATCTCGGTTAATATTAATCCTGCGTTAAAAATTATATACCAAATCCTAGAGAATTTAAGTTCCAACATTTTGGTACCTAAATACATCAGGATAGGTTGACTCGTAAGAAAGATGTAGGAAGAGGCAAAAACCCTCTAAAAAGAGGCATCTGCATGCATTCTTTTTCTCATATCTTTGTTAATATCAACCCTCCGAAAAAAAATGGTACTGACCAAAATTTTAGGGAATTTAAGTTCCAATACATTGGTATCTTACATACATTCTTTTTCTCGTATCTTTGTTAATGTAACTGTACGAAAAAAAAAATGGTTAACATCAAAATTGTGGGAGAATTTAAGTTCCAATACTTTGGTACACCTAACACAGGAAAAAGTGGACTCATAAGAAAAGTATAGCTAAAAAAAACCATCTTGGAAGAGGCTATTGCATGCATTCTTTTGCCATATCTTAGTTAACATTAATACAGCTTTAAAGATTATTATACCAGACTGTAGAGAAATGGAATATTTGGTACCTAACACATTAGGATAGGTGGACTCGTAAGAGAGATATAGCTACAAACCCATCTGGGAAGAGGCTTCTGCATGCATTCTTTTGCTTTTACCTTTGTTCATATCAGTGTTACGAAAAAATGTTAATGTTCATAATTCTAGAGAATTTAATTTCCTATATTTTGGTACCTGATACATGAGGATAGTCTCGTTTTATATATATATACTGGGAGAAAACTCACAGCAACGAGTTTGCTAGTTTCAGTAACAGGGGAATTGAACAGCAAGTGGTTAGAGATATTAAATATTTTGTAATAGCAATAAGAAGGAAACGTATAGCATGTTTCCCTGCAATGATTGCAAGTTGAGTTATATTATTGCAGGAAAATAATTTCTAGTCTTCTTAGTGATACTAAAGGAAGTAATTAACGTGTACTGATTACATGATAATGGAAAATGGCTTCCAGCAACATATATTTTCTGTTCATTAATACTAATGCCATGAAACATATTAACTAATGTAGACCTTTTTGCAGATTCAAAATTCATATTCAAACTATCTAATGCTGAAAGTCTCAACATTAGAGACATTTTCTGTGATAGCCTGCTTCTTTTTCAGCTCATCATTGAGTGTGTAAACTGAATTTGCTATGTTCAAGTCTGTGTTATCACACTGTTTGACAAACACATCCTGAAGATGGGTGAACTCCTGAAACCGGTCGATGACCTCAAAAAAAAAAAACGCTATCACGGAAAATGTCTGATGCTTTCCAGCTCTGCGGAACTAACCACAACAACTCTCACCACTGTTTCAACTGATCTTATATTTAATTGCATTTAGTTGGAAAGGATTAATATGGACATTGCTTCTATTTCCCTTATTAGATTTAACACATTATTTTAATCCGAACCTTGTAGCCACTATTTGTGATGCTTAAGAGTTAATTATTAATGATCTGCATAACGTTAAAAAAACTAAAATAATTCTTATTTAATCGGCCCGTTTTAACGTCCAATTGTCAAATTAGATCGTATGCACATACATCATCTATTATTAATATTTTTGAAACAAATATAATTCTACCAGTTATATGGGGGGCTTCACCTAGGGAAATTCTAGGTACTTGAGCAATTCCTGCCCTCTATTGAGAATATTTTTAATGTTCCTGAAAATATTAATTCCAAACTTTTAGTGTACTAATCCGTAGAAGTTGAATTCCACAATTTGTGCCAATGGAATTTCAACATTTTTGGCCGCTGGGTTAGGTAAAATGATTTATGATTATAAATGTTTTTTTTGCTCCGTTCTTGCAAACTTCCGCGCTTTTTCTATTAATTTTTCTTTAATATTAATGCACTTTTAAAAAACACTTCAGGTTTAAAAGTACTGATGAGAGTAATGATTTTTTTTCTACTTGAAATGAGATAATTGTGTGGTTTCACGTTAAAGTTCGGTATAGTATCAAATGCTTCAATATCACTAACGGATATTGTGGGGCAGGGAAATGTTCTATAAGAGTTAAAATGAGCGTCTATATAGGACTGGAATTTGTGGAAACGAAATTTTCCTAGGTCTAAGAGAAAAGGATAATTTTGGAATGGATATCCAGATCATTGTGGTTAGTGAGGTTCCAGACGAAAAATGGAGCATTAGTGATTTCCCTATTGCTTCTTTTGCTGCAAGGACTGGACCCTCAACACTACGCGTCTGTAAAAGACAGATTAATATCATTAATAGCGGAGGGAATAGCTAAGTGGTCAGCGTACTGGTCTCCCACGGAGGACCCGGATTCGAGACCAGCTGTGCTATCCTTAGATTTTTTTCTTCCTAGGAGCCTCTACAGCTCATTGCCCGATGATGGATAGTGTAGTCTGTAACGAGAGAACACAGTCCGGAGGCCGGCAGTGCACTGAGAAGTCTCCGGGCGCCAACGACCATAGATGTGACGCTCCTTGAATTTAAGAAAAATTATTAATAACACTAATTAATTATAATAAAAACTAATTAATAACAAGATTTCAAACAGTTCTGATTTAAATGTATATAAAGAAAAATTAATTTATATCTCATAAACTAAACTGTGAATTATTTAAAATATTAAATTAAATAACTAAAAATATTTTATTGTTTCAGGATTGACGTTTCTTTGGCAAAGTGTGAGTAATTATACTCTTCAGCACGCATAAATATTAAAGCATTCTAAATATTTTCAAAAATTAGGTGAAGATGATACTAAGAGAATTAGCGCAAAACTATTGTAAGTAGATTCTTACAAAACTGATGAGTATACACATCAGTACTGAAATACAAAACACTAAGAACCCAAAGGAAAAAGTCTTCATAACAAATTTCCTAAAAATGAATTTGACTATTGTGCATACAGTCATAAATGACGATGACGGAGTATTATAACACCATTTTGTGATGAGAATTATACGAATGTGGTGGTAGTAGTTATATGATAGTAGTATCGTATTGTACATTTGAAATCACATAGAGGATAATTCACATATTCAGATGTAAGCTATCTTGAGTTTTTAAAATGCATATGCGAACACATACAGGTGAGAAGCCGTATAAATGTACTGAATGTGATTTCAGTTGTTTACAATCCGGACATTTGAAAAGTCATATTCGGATACATACAGGTGAGAAGCCGTATAAATGTACTGAATGTGATTTCAGTAGTAAACAATCCGGACATTTAAAATGTCATATGCGAACACATACAGGTGAGAAGCCTTATAAATGTAGTGAATGTGATTTCACTTGTGTATCATCCGGAATTTTGAGGAATCATATGCGAACACATACAGGTGAGAAGCCGTATAAATGTAGTGAATGTGATTTCAGTAGTATACAATCCGGAAATTTGAAACAACATATGCGAGCACATTCAGGCGAGAGGCCGTATAAATGTAGTGAATGTGATTTCAGTTGTGTATCATCCTCAACTTTGAGCAATCATATGCGAACACATACACGTGAGAAGCCGTATAAATGTAGTGAATGTGATTTCAGTAGTATACAATCCGCTAATTTGAAAAGCCATATACGAACACATACAGGGGAGAAGCCGTATAAATGTAGTGAATGTGATTTCAGTAGTAAACGATCCGATGGGTTGAAAAGGCATGTGCGAACACATACAGGCGAGAAGCCGTATAAATGTACTGAATGTGATTGCAGTTTTATAGCATCCGGAATTTTGAAGAGTCATATGCGAACACATACAGGCGAGAAGCCGTATAAATGTAGTGAATGTGATTTCAGTAGTAATCGATCCGATGGTGTAAAAAGACATATGCGAACACATACACGTGAGAAGCCGTATAAATGTAGTGAATGTGATTTCAGTTGTACACAACCTGGACATTTGGAAAGACATATGCGAACACATACTGGCGAGATGCCACTTAAATGTAGTGCATGGGATTGGAATGTTACTGCGTTTGCTAATATGTAATTAAATAATTTCAAAACAACACTCAATTTTCCACGTAACGGGGGCTGGAAGTTTAATGCGATGTTTCGCCCATATTACAGTGAGCTTCTTCAGGGTCGGACACATTGAATGAATTTAAATGACGACTCTTATTCCGCCATCTTGTCTGCAGATAGTGGATGGTTTTTCTTTCCGTGCCCATTTTACCTGGCCGAGGACCCCCATCCTATGTTTGCTTCGAGAAAACGTTTATTTTGCTTTTTTTCCCTTTCATGAGTGGTCTCAGCCACGCTATGCTTAGCTGGATCCTATTTTCAACCGTTTTCCCATTCTCGATTTCCATCTCTATTCTTGTGATATAATTCTAATAATTATTTATTTGAGTAAATACTTAAGTGTGCTCGAAGTTAAACGCATGCCCAATTGCGGACGTATGTCTGGAAGAGCAGACTTTTTGCTTTGTGACGCCTGAAGGGGAAATTAAGCGTCGCCCACAACTATAGCCAAGATGGCGGAATTACGGGCCTTGTTTCCGAACTACTAAGATTCCTGTCAGCGTTCCATTAGCATTCATGACGACTCAACCCAGAAGACGCTCATTGTAATATGGTTGAAACGTCGCTTTCTAGCATTCAACTGAGTCAGTCTAAACCCGAAAAGCGTGAGTGTTTTTCATGACAAAACTCAAGTGGTCAATTTCAAAAATAGATATAAACACATCACTTTAAGCGGTCTCATTTCTGTTAGCTAATGTCAAAAGAATATTATTTCTATTGAAGAATCAAAAGAATTTATTATGCATTTTTTAAAACGTCAATGTAGAGATTTGTATAATATATATATGTAAAAACTTCACCATATTTTACCGTATATAGGTAAAATAGTTTAACCGAACTAGTGGGGGAAAAAAAAATAATCTCTTAATTAAAAGCCCTCCTTCTTGTTGTAAAACATCGTTTCAGTTTGTTTGTCGAAGTTAATGTTAAATTGTGGGTCTATAAGCGATTATTAATCGGATCTCACAATTCCCATTACAAGATTGCTCAAGAAGGAATCTTTTAATATTTGATGAGCCTAATATAGAACTTGCTAGTTTAGAAATGTTTAAACTATTGTTTGCTGGTAATGATACATCAGCAAACATTAAATATGAATCATACAACTTAGTTACCAAAACTCCAATATTTGTACCGTGTAATAAGAGATCAATTTCCTCATGGCACAGCTTTTAATTCAAGGATATATCGCCCAGTGCGGGAATATCTTATGAATGAATATATTACTAACTTATATACTACATATACTACTATCAAAATGTAAATCCATTAGGTATCTATGAGGCGTTATTGTATAATTCCAATTTATGTATTCCTGATAATAAAAAAATGCCTGAGGAATATTTCGATATGCATGAAATATTATTTCAGGTAAATGAACATAATATTCCTGTCCATCTACAGCTATACAACCAATTCCAGATTATTATGTTCTAGAAGAATTATTATTTTTGTATAAGGAATACAAAATAACCATCTTGTAGCGATAAAAATAAATATACATATTTATAAATTTACAATTTAAATTTTATCTTTCTTTTTTTTTTTGCTACCACTTATATAATAAATTAGTAGTGGTAGCTCTGTTTCGACGGCTTCTATTCAGTCTGCACGTACATAACAAAGAATTTGTACATACTAACCTATCATCGAAATAGCGATATCCTAAAGGTGTGTAAGCAGAAAAATTAATAAATGGAAAATTTAAATCAATTTTAACCGTATATTTGGTATGTATTTCCCAAGTACTACAAACACTAAAAAAATCTTGTAATACCATAACACAGTAATTATTAGATTGAACATTACATCGAATTACAGCATCAGGAGGTTCATATGTAACAATTGTCATAGGATTTCCTGCATTACGAAAAACAGTAACATTACGTGCACAAAATTTTAAATTTACACCTATACTAATTTCGAAAATTTGTCACAATCCCAATACTTCCTCCTGGCTCAGAGTAGGAGAAAGTAAAACCCAAAAATTACAAAAAGTTCAAACGTGATATTCAGTTTTATCAAAATCCATCAACCGGAAGTAACACTTCCAAACGATAATCTCCTTTTGGCAATGTCGAAGAGTTGTAGGTAAGTACTGGGAGATCACTCCCAAGATGATGTTCTGGATTTACTGCATGGTCATTAATCTAGATTGGTATATGCGGCTTTGGTGTGGTGGCGTCGCATTGAAACAGATCCGCTTGGCAGCTGTTGGAAGAAATCCAACGTTTGGCTTGTCTGGTGCGTTTCGGACTACACCGACCGCATCTATGGAGACTTTGTTAGGGATTCCACCTCTCTTTGTGGAGGTGAAAAACCAGGCAATGAAAGCCTGTTATAGAATTAAACAGGCAGGTTTTTGGCAGGGTAAGCGATATGGTCATTCTACCATTTTTCGTGAGATGCTTTTAAGGTTTCCCATTACAGGTTTCCCTTCTGATAGGAATTTGAAGACTTTTGTCTTTGGTCATTCCTACAGGGTTAGGTTGCCTTCTAGGGAAGATTGGTTAACCCTGGGTCCGTCTGGTGTGATTCCTGAGAATTATCTCCGATGCTACACGGACGGTTCCAGGATGGATGGTAGGTCTGGGGCTGCCGTCTATTTTGAGACGGGAGATCATTTGGTAGCGCCTCTTGGTGAGTGGGCCACCGTTTTCCAGGCTGAGGTTTATGCAATTCTTTGCTGTATTTTGGATGAGAGGGTGCGTAACACTAATTTAAAAGGTGTTTGTATCTGCTCGGACAGCCAAGCTGCGTTGAAGGCGCTTAATTCATGTGTCTTCACTTCCAGATTGGTGTTGGAATGTTCTAAAAGACTGGAAGATCTTTCTTCATTAAAGGATGTGCTTCTGGTCTGGGTTCCAGGTCATATGGGAATCTTTGGGAATGAGGAGGTGGATAGGTTTGCCAAATTAGGTGCCTCTCTCCCTTTCATTGGTCCAGAGCCTGCTGTTGGTGTGTCTTCTGGCACATGTTTGTCGGGCTTTCAGACGTGGATGACCTCACAGCACTCATCCATAAGGATGAGTGCAGTGGGTTGTCGGCAGTCTAAAATGCTCATTGGGGGCCCGGACGGAGCTTTGAGTAGCGGGGTCCGATGTCTTTCACGGACCTCCCTCAGACATCTGGTTGGATTCCTCACTGGGCATTGTGGTTTAAGGAGACATCTCTATATAATGGGACTCGTGCCTGACCCCTTTTGTAGAGTTTGTGAGACTGAGGAGGAAACACCCATGCATCTGATGACGAATTGTTTGGGTTGTGAGGAGATTAGGTTTAGGACCTTCGGCCGGATAGGATATCGGTAGAGGATCTTAAGCTGTGTCCTTTTAAGGTTTTGGTCCGATTTGTTCGGTCTGTGGTGAAACTTAGATGGTTAAAACCTGGGCCTGGATTTTCATTCTAGTCCCAGTGGTTGTTATTCTTTAGGGGTAGCTATATGGGCCCTGGGAGGCTTTGGATAGCGAGGGTTTGCCCTCCCCTTCTGCGAATAATAATAATAATAATAACACTTCCAAATTCAGTTAACTGATGTGTTCTGTACATCTGATCAGTAAAGCTAGTTTGATTTAAGAAAGAAAAACTGGTTTAGTATTGTTTAACAAATATTGTTACATAAAAAAAAAAAAATTGTTCCAAAAGTGAAGTAGTATACTGTTATAGTGTTGTAATAATGGAAATATTAATGGCGAGCATACAAAAATTTAAGACTCATCAAATGTTAACTCAAGGCGAACTACTTGTTAATAGGATGCTTTCTGTTCCTACTTCACTTTCTATGGGTCGCTCAACTCACCCAGATGTTAGGTTGATATGGGCTACTAATTCTTTAAGCCAAACATCTATATAGCCAGAATTTAACGGTACTTCCATATGGTATGAATTCTATAAGTTCATGACCGGTACATTATACCCTAAGCAACAACTTGTATATTTAGTTAATCATCTACAGTATCAGGCTTGACAAAATCTTAATATTGCCCTTAATGAAACTGTAAATATAGCTATAAATAAATAAAGCAATAAAACTGCCGTTAAGACATAATAAGCAAACGGTGATTGTTAACAAGGTATTGTCATTACTTGTTGAAACCGGTAAGAAATTTTATCGGTTAAAATGATGATCTTATCATTTTATTTATATTTATCGTTTGTCCCATCTCGAGTCCCCTTGATTATATTGCAGACAGAAGTGATTACTGAACAAAATTTTCGTACAAATATTGTTGTATGTCTTTGTGGAAATAAGAGTTTACATGTACTTGTCAGTTGTCATATATTACTGTAGAAACTGAATTTGAGCGAAATGCCTTAAACATTTTTTCAAAATTAAACTAATGTGAGAACAAAATAGCTGCTTCTTCTTTAATGTACCAATATTTCGAAAAATAATAATGGATGTATAATACTAAGCTCACTCCATTAATCATTTACAAGAATTATATATTTTATTCCTATTCGAGAGTGATTTTAAATTGAAGAGGCCGTGTGCCCGTTGCTTTGAGTTTTTGAGAAGGTAGGTTATAATAGTTGTAAGATAAAACGGGTTGTGTATTACTTAACGAAAAGGAATGACGGTTTCATTGAATTTAAAGGTTCTTCTTAAGTTATGAAATTAGAGATATTGTATTTTGAGGTGTATTCCGTTAACATTTAATTGCGATAGTTCTCTTCCATTTTAGGTTATTGCATACATAATAGGCGCCTAGTTATCGCTAGGGTATCCAAATTAAATTTAAACGTTATTGATGAACAAGAACTGATCTATACAATAGAGCAAGATTTAATCTATTTTTTGGTTATTATTATTTGGTGATTATTATATATAAATCTCATGAAGTTGGAACTTTCTCGTCAAGTGATTTTTTTAATTGACTATTTCCCATTAAGTAGGCTCCATTCTTTATGTTATTGTTTAGCTGTGGAACCGCATAAAGAATAATGAGTGTCAGAGAAACGAATGGCTAGTTTTGACAGCAGAGGTATTAAATGGAAAGTGGTAAGACATACTAAATATTTAGGGATAGCAATAAGAAGGAAAAGTGTAGTATGTTTCCTTGCAGTGAGAATAAGTTGGGTTATAATATTGCAGTGAAATGATTTTTAGATTTCTTATTGATACTAAAGAAAGTAGTACAGGCGTATTGATTGCATTCTAATGGAAAATCTCGTTTAGCAACTTATATTTTCAGTTCATTAACACTCATGCCATGAAACATTTTAAATAATGTACACTTTTTTGCAGTAACAAAAACGTTATATTCAAACTATCTAAAGCATGAAACTCTCAACATTCCTTCAAATTTCACCTTTCTGATCTTATATATAACTGTATTTAGTAGGATGGCAGTGCTTCTGTTTACTCTTATTTGATTTTTCTTGATTACTTGATTACGAACGAACCTTGTACGATGTGTCTTTTGTGATGCCTTAGACTTAATTAATTATCTGCATAGAGTAAAAATAAAGTAAAATAATTTTTATTTAATCAGCCAGTTTTAATGTCCAATTATTCAATTAGGAAGTGTGCACATATAACATCTAATATAAATATTTTTCAAACAAATATAATTTTACCAGTTATATGCGGGGCTCTACTTAGACCCCTTCAAGGTAAAAGTCTTGCTCATAACTAATTGAGCTTTTTTTTTGTTTTATTTATTTTTTTATTGAGTGTTTAAACCAGATCAACAATTTTGTTATACATGGTTGTAATATATGAGTTATTAATTTACAGATATTTATTGTGACGGTTCAGTCTAAGACTGTCCCATATAACGGATAATTTAGATTGCTGGTAATTTAGAATTTTGATAAAGGAAATAGTCTACAACTGTATTATGTCTTGTATAAGACGAGGGCGCAAGCGACGATTAATAATCGGTTTTCCTAGGCTGTTAATATTTTTATGTTTAGAAGATTGAACGGATTTGAGAAATTTTAAGGAAAGTGAATTGATAAATTCTTTTTTTGTTGGAATTCCGAGTTCTTTATGGATATGAATATTTCTGACAATCCAGGGAGAGTCTGTTATTATTCATAGAATGTTATTTTGTATTATTTGTTTTATTTATAACAGAATCCGCTGCTCCACCCCAAACAGGACAAGCGTAAGTAATTAACGGTCTTATTAAGGAGGTGTATAATAGAAGGCCACATTTTACTTTTAATTTGGACTTTCTGTTTAGTAGGGCGTACAACTGCGACAATCTAGCGTATGCCAGTTTAGTTTTCCGTTCTACATGTAAACGCCAAGTCAGTCCCCTATCTAAGTGCACCCCCAGGTACTTAACAGTTTCTCCCGGTAGTTTCCATGGCTACATTGTTAATAGTTATATTATTAGGCATACTTGGCCGTCTCAGAGTGAATAGCATGGACTGACATTTTTTTTGTATTAATTTGGATTTTCCATGTAATAAACCAGTCGGTTAAGTAGTTAACTGCAGTCTGTAGCTGATTCACTCAAGTGTCTACGTTGTCATGTTGTGCGAATATGCGGTATCATCCGTATACATTGCTACTGTTGTTGTATCACTTGTAGGTATATCATGCATGAAAATATTGAAAAGTACCGGTCCAAGGACCGAGCCCTGTGGAACGCCGGCGCAAATATTGTATGCTTGTGACTCAGTTTGATTTATTTTTACTGAAAAGGTTCTGTTATTTAGAAATGAAGTTAGAATATTTATTAAATAAGATGGTAAATTGTTAATTTTTAATTTGTAAATTAGACCCTCATGCCACACTATCGAATGCCCTGGCTATATCCATGAAGAATGCAGCCGTATGTTTTTTCTTTTCAAATCCGTTTATTATTAATTCATGAATATTTTGCAGTTGATGGGCGGTGGAGTGTTCATTTCTAAAACCGAATTGAAATTTTGGGATAATATTATACTGGTTTAAAAAGGTATTTAGTCTCTTTTTAATAACTTTTTCTAATAATTTGGATAGGCTAGACAGTAAACTGATAGGTCTATAGCTGCATATGAGGTTTTTAGGTTTATTTGGCTTATGAAGTACTATTTATTATTGTGGCATGTTTCCAGCAATTTGGGAAGTATCCTATTGATAGACAGGCATTAAAAACTGAGGCTAAAAAAGTTATAGATTTTCTTGTTAAATTTTTTAATACGAGATTTGGTATTCTATCGTCTCCAGGGCATTTTTTATTAATAAGTTTTTTTATAAAAGACGATATTTCTGAAGGTGATGTCTATTTTGGATATTGTTTATGTGAGAAATTAAGAAGAGTGTTTATATTTGAATCGATATTTGGTATTGACGGTGAAGAAGTTGACAGTGATGACAGTTGAACATTTGGTTGGAATATTTCTGAGGCAAAGTATTCTGCAAAGGTTTCACATTTTTCAGAGTCAGAACTTACAAATGAATTTTCAGAGGAGGAATGTCGCATTTTTTTCGTAAAATTTTGTTAGTAACTTGCCATAGACTTTTATCATTAGGATGGAATATTCTCTGATGTATCTCTTAGTTGGCTGATCGGCCGGGGGGTACCATAAGAAAAACACTAAACAATTTTTTTAAAGTGTTTTTTATTAATGGCCCGACGTTTCGACAAACATTGTTTGTCTACTTCAGGGGCTATCAATAAAGAAAAAATATACATAAGAATCTAGCTAGCATTAACAGAACAAAAGCAAAAACAGAAAATATGGCAATAGAACAATAATAAAAAAAACAAAAAACCAAAAATGGTAATGGAAACCTAAAAAAAAAACAAATTACAAAGGTAATTACAGATACTAGTATAGAAAAATTATGGAAATATTACAGACCTTAGAATCGGAAAATTTTGTATGCTCTATTAATTACTACATGTTCAATTATGACTGTGGTCTATGAGTGTACTACCAGTGAAAGGTTGAGAAAGGAAAACCGGTGAAAGTAGTGGTGGGGGGGTGAAGTACCGTTAGGCATTGTTGGAGTGAAAGGACTAAGAAGCAGGACAAATATAATAATCAAGTATATTTTTATTATATATATATGTAATTTTTAATTAAATTTTTTAATAAATAAAGATTTTAAGCTAATTGGAATATGGATCGGATTAATGGGAATAGTTTGATAAATAGGAGGAAAAGGGCAATTAGCAGGGGAAAATATGTAGGGTGAAGGCGCTAAGGGCTGGGTGGATGGAAATATGTCTACTTAATGGAGTGGAGGATGTTGTTGTAGAGTGATGAGATGACTTCTTTGTCTTTTTTGTGGTTTATGGGATTGGGTTGTAGGTGGATATGTACTGATTCTGCTAGGAGGCGTTTTGTGTGATTAGGTTGAGTTGTTAAAATGGATGGGTTTTGCAGGTCAAAGGAATGATTTAGGGATAATGCATGTTTGGAAAGTGCTTTGCTGTCTATTTTTTTGGAGGTGATGTCATATTTGTGTTGTTTTAGTCCTTTGTGTAAGTATTGTGAGCTCTCTCCTACATACGTGGCATTGCAAAATGATGTAGTGCATTTGATGTTGTATACTGTATGGGTTTTGTTGAGTTTAGGGATAGGGTCTTTTAGTTTGGTATATAGTTTGGAAAGTTTATTAGTGGTAGTGAAGCCTGTGATGAGATTGGGGATATGCTTTTTGAGGGATTTGTTTATTTTTTGGGAGAGAGAGTGGATGTGTGTAAGGGATCTGTGGATAGGTACATTCGTGATGTTGATGGGATTACTCGTGTGTGGTGTGTGTAATGTTGGTGTCAATGCTTTTTTGATTATATTGTTTATGATGTGTGAAGTGTAACCATTGGAGGACAGGATTTTTCTCGATTTTTTGATGTTTTCATTGTGGAAGGTGGGATGGGAGAGTGAAAGGGCACGGTTCACTAAGTTTTTTGCAGTGTTGACTTTTTGGTGGAAAGGGTGGTCAGATAAGTAGTGAAGAAGTCGTCCTGAGTAAGTCGGTTTCGTGTACCAGTTATAAGTTAAAGTGTTGTCTGGATTCCGGATTATGATCGTGTCGAGGAAGGGGAGGCTGTTGTTTTGTTCTCTTTCGATTGTAAATTGGAGCCTGCTGTGGTAAGTGTTAAAATGGTGTAAGATTAGGGAAATGTCGTTGGGGTTGACGATGAGGAATAAATCGTCCACATATTTAAATATATGTGAAACTGAGGTGTCAAGGATAGGGAGGACAGTGTCCAGAAGGTCGTTCATGATGATATTGGCCAGAGCAGGAGCTAGGCAATTGCCCATGGCCAAACCATCTTTTTGAAGATAAAAGCGGTTCTGGAAAACAAAGTATCCTGATTTGCAGCAAAGATTTAGTGTTTCGATGAAGAGATCAAAAGGAATAGTGGTGTGCGGTTCTGTTAATGCCCAGTTGTTAGAAACTAATGTGATGACCTTGTCTAGTGGGATGTTGGTAAATAGGGAGGAAACATCGAGCGAGATCATGGTGTACTGGGGCGGAATTCTAGTGGATTTGATTTTCTCGATGAAGTGAAAAGAGTTTTTAACATCGTAGGGATTTTTAGAACTGTAGGATTGAAGCGCTGGGAGAATGAACTTGCTGAGCTTTGAGGAGGGACTGTTGATGGAGGAAATGATGGGAGGAGAGGGCATAGAGGTTTGTGGATTTTTGGTAGACCGTATGCTCGTGGAGGTGTGGGGTTGTGATTGATGAGCTTGTAGTAGGTGTTAGGATCAATGTGACCATTGGTTTTTAATTTTTTAATGTGTATGTTCGGTCGCGGCGCCTTTGAGGTGTATATTTCATTCTATTTCTCCATATTTCTATTTTATTTATTGCCCTGTTTATTACGTTTGGATTTTAATCCCCTGCTACTTTCCAAACAATAATTTTCTGTTTCTTCCTTCATCTTCCGCCGCGTTCCCACGCTTCCCCGCATTTTCCCTCTCTCTCTGTTTTTGGTGGTGGGATTGCCGGCACCTTTCATCTTCGGACTGCGCGCGTTATTTCCGTTTCCCTTACCCTTCAAACCTTCTGTATTCCTCAAAAACTTAACTCACTTCTCTTCTGTACATCGTCTGGTCAACAGTGTATTGTGCCGTTCTCTTCTCTGTCGCCCGTCTAGTTGACCTCAGTTACCGCTTCTTCTTCTGTGGTGTAGTGTTCATTTCGCCTGGTAAACTTGCTCCTTATACCTCGCCTAGTGAACGTGTGTTTGCCAGTGCCTTTACTTCACCTTAATAAGTTATTCGCCTTATTCGCGCCTTCGCGTTCAAATTAATTATTTACTGACTCCGTGAGACGCAAGAATCTCTTTCCTCGCCACCAGTGAAGAATTACTCACCTTCCGCGCCTGGGTTCTTCTAGTACCATCAACCACTTCACCTGCTTCCACGAAGCACTCTAACCCCTCTTCCTCTCTCCTCAAATCTTTCTTTCGCCAAACTACACACACACCTGCACTCACACTGATACACACACATACCCACCTCCTGCTTCTTCAATCCGCCTATCACTTCAGCGTCAAGCCTTCAACTCATCACTCACCGTCAGCTAAGGGTAAGTCTCATTTTCATTTCTTTCCACTGTTGTTTCATTCCGCTTCTTGGCGTACGCTCGCCACCGCACCTTGAGTGTCTGCCGCACAGACAGTGTATGTTGAACATGTTTTGTTGTTTGGTAGTTATGTCCTTATCTAAGAGGGAGTAAGTGTTAGGATCAGAGAAAATTGGTTTCTTAACTGTAACGTTACCTTTGTTGGCTCTAGTTATGATTAGGTTGTCTTGGTGAGTTTGTATAAAGTGCCTGGTGCTCGAGAGATCATGGAAGAATTTTTTTGGAAAATTCGTGATCTGTGTACTGTTGTTGTTTTTGTGTATGTAGTTTGTCATGATATTAATGTTTTCAAGTCTTAGACGGTCTCTGTCGTCTTCGGAAAGGTCAGTGGTTCGTAGGATGTATTCGGTGTCGATGATAAGGTTAGGAATGCTGTGTTTAGGTTTACGGTTGGGAAGGTTAAAATTAGGGCCAAGACTTAGGATTTTTTGGACCTCATTGGGAACTGGGGTGGAGGACATGTTCTTTACCCAAGAGGGATCGGAGGTAGGGTACTTGGTGGAACTGGTAGTACTTACAATTTCTGAGAATTTGGTGTGTAATGCCGAGTCGAAAATATTAGAAAATAATTAAAATAGTAATGTAATAAATATTTCCAGAGGCCTTATGAAGGTGAGATATAAATTCCACTACTGTTCTCTTTATTTTTCCATAACGATTGTCATTTCTTCCAAAAAAATCTAGTAAACTAAAGAATATTGATACTATATACTATAATAACGAACCAGTTGTAATGAAAAGTAAATTTGAAACTTTACCTATCTCGGTGTACCCTATACATCTAACTGTAAATTTAGGAAAGCAACCGTATATTTTATCTCTAAAAGTCAAGCGGCTATCCCTCAAATTTTACAGAGTATAAAAAAGTGTAAGTTGGATTCTTGGGCTCAAAAAGTACGTTTATTAGATGCGTTAAGTGCCTCTGTTTTGTTATATCGTTCAGAAGTTGTGAGCTTTGCACAACTTCCACGTTGATATGGTGGAGAAAATTCAGATAAAGTTCTTAAAATTATTATCACACCTTCCATTCCATACTCCAGATATATATGTGAGGTTAGAGACTTGCCAGCTTCATTTAAAAGTTAAAATTTTTAAGAGAGCATTAAAGTGGTGGCATAATTTGTTAATGATGCCTATAGATTCCCTACCTAGGACCTGTTTAATCATCTAATCATCAGACTAATTGAACTGATGGATAATCAGAGATTGCCATTCAACTGAGCTATGTTTATTTCTGTCATGTTAAATGATATAGGTGCTTATGAGGAATAGTAAGTTGCTAAGTCCGGTGGTTTTGTTGAGAAACTTTAATGATTTATTAGAGAAATTTATTAATAATTTTGTCAGACGGGATATTAATAAAGCTTTAGATTCAAGATATAATCCATATTTCAGACATATTTTACCATCCCCAAACTTCACTAACAATTATCTTGATTTCAGAATACCAGCCTACCGATTATCAATTATTGCCCAAATTCGGTTAGTCTCAAAACAGTTCCCAGTAATAAAGCATAAATCTTACCCTGAAAAAAGCTGCAATTTTTGTTATCAGAACCTGATAATGTTCAGTTTTTCAAAACTGTTCTCTACTGAATGCCTTATGTGATAGATGGGTATGTAAATATATTGACACTCACACCCTTTTGTTTCTCTCTAAGACTGTATGAATTCAATACAAATAATAAATAGTATCTTTAATTATGTAAATCAAGCACTTCATTATTAATTCTCAGCAACTTGAATTAAGATTTAAAAATGCATTTATTGAAAATTATATGTATATATGTTTTTTGTTTTTTTTCGTGGACTATCAAGTGATAATATTGTGTGTATCTTTAAAGAGTGTTATTTCGTTTGTTTATCATATTTGTTTTCACATCTTCTTCCAATATTTTATTTTAATAGTCGATGCAAGGGCGATCCCCTTTACTTTAAGATTGTATTTCTTTTGAGCAAATAAAATTTCATTTGATTATTTCCTATAGAGTAAGCAGGTTTGTTTATGTTACTGTTTAGCTGTGGAAGCGGATGGAAACTACTGAAACTAAGAGAAAACTCACAAGCAACGAATTGCTAATTTCGGCAGCAGAGGAATTGAACAGAAAGTAGTAAAAGATATTCAATATTTAGCTAATAACGAAATTTTCCTTGGTCTGGGAGAAATGGGTAAATCCAAGTCATTGTGGACAGTGAGGTTCATTGGAGCATTATAGATTTTCCTGAGAAATTCTTAGTTGCAAGGCCAGGACCATTAACAATACCCAACTATAAAAGAGAGATTAATTTAATTAATAGTTATTAATAATTATCCCATTTCTACTTTTAGGTAAGAAGTGATGATTAATCATATTTCATTGGTGGCAGTTATTTGAGCAAAATATGATAATGAATAACATTTATAGTATATATCAATAAAGATATCACCATATTAGAAGTTGGTGATGTTTTACAGTTTGGGTTGTATAAAAATAATAATAATTGAGTAAATTCAGAAAATATTAAACAGTCCTGATTTAAATGTATATATAGGTAAATTAATCGTATCTCATAAACTTAAATGTGGATATTGTTCCAGATTTGGCGTTTCTGTGGCAAAGTGTGAATAATTATATTTTTGGACCAGGCCGTAATATTGAAGAATTTTAAATATTTTCGAAAGAAGTTGTAACTGATACTAAGTTGAATTAGCACAAACAAATTATAAGTAGATTCTCAAGAAATTGATGAGTATACAAATTAGGAATATGAACCATTGTGCAGACAGTCATAAATGACGAATAAGTGGTATTATATTCAGTGACGAGAAGTATACAAAAGTGGTAGTAGTAGTTATACGAAAGTAGTATCGAATAGTACATTTGAATACATATATACTGGCGAGAGGTATAAATGTTGAGAATGTGGTGTAGTGCTCGAATACATACATTTGAATGGACATACCCGAATACATTCCGGCGGAAAGCCCCAAATGCTTTGAAAGGAAACTTTAACAAATTTGAAATGTAATTTAGATACTCATGGTGGCGAGAAAAGCATGCAGACGTAGTGAATAGAACTCCACTCCTAGTAGAGCTAGTCATTTGGAAACTCATATGCTAACTCATACTGGCGAGGAGCCATAGAAATGTCGTGTACATGATTTCAGCAAT
The DNA here is from genome assembly GCA_011037195.1 of Triatoma infestans. Taxonomy (NCBI): domain Eukaryota; kingdom Metazoa; phylum Arthropoda; class Insecta; order Hemiptera; family Reduviidae; genus Triatoma; species Triatoma infestans. Next base: position 130,204 of record JAAEAF010000923.1, read on the forward strand.
CCGGAATTATTAAAATGCATTTGCAAAAACGTACAGGCGAGAAGCCATATAAATGTACTGAATGTGAATTCAGTTGTGTTTCATCTGGAATTTTGATGAGCCATATGCGAACACATACAGGCGAAAAGCCGTATAAATGTAGTGAATGTGATTATAGTTGTATAAAATCCGACTATTTAAAACAACATATGCGATTACATACGGGCGAGAAGCCGTACAAATGCAGTGAATGTGATTTCAGTTTTTCACAATCTGGACATTTAAAAAATCATATACGAACACATACTGGCGAGAGGCCGTATAAATGTAGTGAATGTGATTTCAGTTTTAGACAATCTGGACCTTTAAAAAGACACATGCGAACACATACAGGCGAGAGGCCGTATAAATGTGGTGAATGTGATTTCAGTTTTACAGAATCTGGACCTTTGAAAAATCATATGCGAACACATACAGGCGAGAGACCGTATAAATGTATTGAATGTGATTTCAGTTGTATAAAATCAGACTATTTAAAACAACATATGCGACAACATACAGGCGAGAAGCCGTACAAATGCAGTGAATGTGATTTCAGTTTTACAGAATCTGGGCATTTTAAAAGACATATGCGAATACATACAGGCGAAAAGCCTTATAAATGTAGTGAATGTGATTTCTGTTGTATACAGTCCGGAAATTTCAAGAACCATATGCGAACACATACAGGCGAGCGACCGTATAAATGTAATGAATGTGATTTCAGTAGTAAGACTTCCAAATATTTAAAAGAACATATGCGAACACATACAGGCGAGAGGCCGTACAAATGTAGCGAATGTGATTTCAGTTTTACACAGTCTGGACATTTGAAAAGACATATGCGAACACATACTGGTGAGAAGCCGTATAAATGTAGTGAATGTGATTTAAGTTTTACAAGGTCTGGAACTTTGAAAAGACATATGCGAATACATTGAGGTGAGAGGCCGCATATATGTAGTGATTGTGATTTCAGTTGTGAAAGATTCGACAGATTTCCCGACAATATGCGAACATATACAGGTGAGAAGCTGCATAAATGTAGGGAATGTGAATACAGTTGTAGAATATCCAAAAATTTGTGAACACATACAGGCGAGAGGCCCGTATAAAGGTGATGAATGTGATTTCCGTAGTGCAGCAATTCAAATACTTAAAACAACATATGCGAGCACGTACAGGTGAGAAGCCGTACAAATTTAGTGAATGTGATTTCAGTAGTTATCGATCCGATGATGTAAAAAGGCATATACGAACACATAACTAGTGAGAAGCCGTATAAATGTAGCAACTGTGATTTGATTGTTCTCAATCTTGACATTTGGAAAGACATATGCGAACACATTCTGGCGAGATGCCACTTAAATATAGTGCCTGGGATTGGAGTGTAAACTGCGTTTGCTATTTTGTAATTTGATAATTTCAAAACAACACTCAAGTTTCGGGGTAAAGGGCCGTGACAGTGGTTTAATGCGATGTTTCGCCCATATTACAATGAGCTTCTTTAGGATCATGTCACGTTGAATGAATTCAAATGGCGAGTCTTATTCCATTCCGTTGGTAGTAGGCGGAGCTTAATTTTTCTTATCAGAACCAAGTGAAAAAAAAACAAACATATATACATGTAATTTTCAATAAATTGCATATTTAAGTCTTAATTGAAGTTCTGTGATTAAATATTAACTGAAGTGCTAAAAAAAAAGCTGTAATTTTTGTTATCAGAACCTGATAATGTTCAGTTTTTTAAACTGTTCTCTACTGAATGCCTTACGTATTAGATGGGTATATAAACATATTGACAACTTAGATTCTTGTGTTTCTCTCCTAGACTGTATGAATTAAAAGAAATTAATAGTATATTTTTTTATGTAAATCAAGCACTTCAGTTAATATTTAATCACAGAAACATCATAAATATGCAATTTATCGAAAATTACATGTATATATGTTTTTATTTTCACTTGGGCTATCAAGTGATAATATTGTGTGTATCTTTAAAGAGTGTTATTTTCTTTGTTTTATTATATTTGTTTTCATATCTTATTCTTATATTTTATTTTATTAGTCGATGCAAGGACGAACCCCTATGCTATAGGATTGTATTTCTTTTGAGCAAATAAGATTTCATTTGATTATTTCCTATAGAGTAAACAGTTTTCTTTCTGTTATTATTTAATTGTGGAAGCGGATGAAAACTACTGAAACTAAGAGAAAACTCACAAGCAACGAATTGCTAATTTCGTCAGCAGATGAATGAACAGAAAGTAGTAAAAGATGTTGAATATTTCGCTGATAGCGAAATTTTCCATGGTCTGGGAGAAATGGGTAATTCCAAGTCATTGTGCATAGTCAGGTTCATTGGATCATTATATATTTTCCAGTGGATTTTTTAGTTGCAAGGCCTGGACCATTAACAATACCCGTCTATAAAAGACAGATTAATTTAATTAATACCTATTATTATGAACCAATTTCTATTTTTATGTAAGTAGTCATGATTAATCATATTTCATTGGTGGCCGTTACTTGTGCAAAATGTTATAATAAACGTCATTTAGAGTACATATATATCAATAAAGATAACATCATATTTCAAGTTGGTGATGTTTTACAGTTTGGGTTATATATAATTAATACTAATTGAGTAAATACAGAAAATATTAAACAGTCCTGATTTAAATGTACATTAAGGTACATTAATTCGTATCTCATAAACTTAAATGTGAATGTTGTTCCAGATTTGGCGTTTCTGTGGCAAATTGTGAATAATTAGAAATTCGGCCAGGCGTTTTCAAAAGAAGTTGAAACTGATACTAAGTTGAATTAGCACAAACCAATTATACTTAGATTCTCAAGAAACTGATGAGAATACACATTAGTACTATAATACAACAGTAAGAACACAAAGGAAAAACGTTCATTTATTAAATCTTAATAAATTTTGCTGAAATGAAAATGAACCATTGTGCAGACAGTCATAAATGACGAAGAAGTGGTATTATATACCATTCAGTGACGAGAAGTTATACAAAAATGTTGATAGTATTTATACGAAAGAGTATCGAATAGTACATTTGAATACTGGCGAGAAGTATAAATGTTGATAATGTAGTGAGTGCATCGCATGCGTACATTTGAATCGATATACAAGAATACGTTGAATGGAAAGCCCCAAATGCTTTGAATGGGAACATTAAGAAATTTGAAATATAGTTTCGTTACTCAGAGAGGCGAGAAAAGCAAGGAAACGAAGAGAATAGAATTCCACTGCTAGTGGAAGTAGTCATTTGGAAACTCATATACTAACTTATACTGACGACGCACCATAGAAATGTAGTGTACATGATTCAGCAATCCGGAATTATTAAAATGCATATGCAAAAACACACAGGCGAGAAGCCGTATAAATGTAGTGAATGTGATTTCAGTTTTACACAATCTGGACATTTGAAAAATCATATGCGAACACATACAGGCGAGAGACCTTATAAATGTAGTGAATGTGATTTCACTTTTCGACAATCTGGACCTTTTAAAAGACACATGCGAACACATACAGGCGAGAGGCCGTATAAATGTAGTGAATGTGATTATAGTTGTATAAAATCCGACTATTTAAAACAACATATGCGATTACACACAGGCGAGAAGCCGTATAAATGTAGTGAATGTGATTTCAGTTTTACACAATCTGGACATTTGAAAAATCATATACGAACACATACTGGCGAGAGGCCGTATAAATGTAGTGAATGTGATTTCACTTTTAGACAATCTGGACCTTTTAAAAGACACATGCGAACACATACAGGCGAGAGGCCGTATAAATGTAGTGAATGTGATTATAGTTGTATAAAATCCGACTATTTAAAACAACATATGCGATTACACACAGGCGAGAAGCCGTACAAATGCAGTGAATGTGATTCCAGTTTTACACAGTCTGGGCCTTTGAAAAGACACATGCGAACACATACAGGCGAGAGGCCGTATAAATGTCATGAATGTGATTTCAGTTTTACAGAATCTGGACCTTTGAAAAATCATGTGCGAACACATACAGGCGAGAGGCCGTATAAATGTAGCGAATGTGATTTCAGTTTTATAACATCCGACTATTTAAAATATTATATGCGATTACATACAGGCGAGAGGCCTTATAAATGTAGTGAATGTGATTATAGTTGTATAAAAGCCGACTATTTAAAACAACATATGCGATTACACACAGGCGAGAAGCCGTACAAATGCAGTGAATGTGATTCCAGTTTTACACAATCTGGACCTTTGAAAAGACACATGCGAACACATACAGGCGAGAGGCCGTATAAATGTCATGAATGTGATTTTAGTTTTACAGAATCTGGAGCTTTGAAAAATCATATGCGAACACATACAGGCGAGAGGCCGTATAAATGTAGTGAATGTGATTTCAGTTTTATAAAATCCGACTATTTAAAATATCATATGCGATTACATACAGGCGAGAGGCCTTATAAATGTAGTGAATGTGATTATAGTTGTATAAAAGCTGACTATTTAAAACAACATATGCGATTACACACAGGCGAGAAGCCGTACAAATGCAGTGAATGTGATATCAGTTTTACACAATCTGGACATTTGTTTCATCATTTGAGAACACATACAGGCGAGAGGCCTTATACATGTAGTGTATGTGATTTAAGTTTTACAAGGTCTGGAACTTTGAAAAGACATATGCGAATACATTGATGTGAGAGGCCGCATATTGTAGAGATTGTGATTTCAATGGTGAAACATTCGACAGATTCACCGACAATATGCGAACATATACAGGTGAGAGAAGCCGTATAAATTAGTGAATGTGAATACAGTTGTAGAATATCCGGAAACTTATACTGGATGAACATATACTGGCGAGAAGCTGCATAAATATAGTGAATGTGATTTCAGTTTTACACAATCTGGGCATTTGAAAAGACAAATGCGAACATCTAGAGGCGAGAGGCCGTATACAGGTAATGAATGTGATTTCAGTTGTAATCGATCCTTTTGTGTAAAAAGGCATATGCGAACACATACTCGTGAGAACCGTATAAATGTAGTAAATATGATTTGAGTTGTGCACAATCTGGACATTTTGAAAGACATATGCAAACACATACTGGCGAGATGCCACTTAACTGTAGTGCATGGAATTGGAGTGTTACTGCGTTCGCTAATATCTAAATAAATAATTTCAAAACAACACTCAAGTTCCGTACTGGTGGTTTAATGCGATGTTTTCGCCCAAATTACAATGAGCTTTTTCAGGATCATGCCACGTTGAATTAATTCAAATGGCGACCCTTATTCCATTCTGCTGTTAGTGGACGTGCATAATTTTTCTTTCCGTGCCCATTTTGCCCCGCCGAGGCCCCGTATCCCGTAAGATTACTTCGAGATACCGTTAATTTTGCTTTCTGTTTTCCTTTCATGCGTGATGTCAGCCATATTATGCTTAGGTGGATCCTATTTTCATCAGTTTTCCTATTCTCGATTTCCATCTCCTTTCTTGCGATATAATCCTAATAATTATTTATTTGGGCAAATACTTAGGTGTCCTCGAAATTTAACGCATACCCAGTTGCGGACGTATGTCTGGATGAGCAGACATTTTGTTTTGTCACCCCTGAAGTGAAAATTTTTAAGCCTCGTCCACAACTGCAGCCAAGATGGCGGAATTACGGGCCTTTTCTCTGAACTACTATGATTCCCGTCAGTGTTCCATTAGCATTCATGACGACACAATCCAGAAGATGCTGATTGCAATATGGAAGAAATGTCGCTTTCTTGCATTCAACTGAGTCGGCCTCAACCTGAAAAACGAGGGTTTTTTCATGACAAAACTCAAGTGGTCAATTCCAAAAATCCATATAAACACTTCACTTTAAGCGGTCTCATTTCTGTAAACTATGCTGGTCAGTTTTATTAACATGTTCACCGCCGTTGTTTGTCTGGAGTTGGAACTAGTGATATTAAAATGATTTCTTATTTTTATCATGTACTTTAAGTAATAAGCATTGTGGATTAATATTATTGACTGTTTATTTGATATTTTGTTAAATGTTATTTGTTTGATAGTTATATTAATTTTTTTTTGGACATAGGATTGATCTTATTTTTAAAAACCACAAATCTAATTGAAATATAATATTATCATTAGATTGGTTATAATTTTGTTCACGAATCTAAGTCACCTAATATATTTCCTTAGTTTTATAATAATTTTATTCATATATACTCAATATAAATAGCAATGCTTCAATTACTTAACTAAAGAAATTTCTTTAATTTTCAAGATATATCCTAATATAAATATAGTCAGGATTAGTACGTGACTACTTCCAACCCCCAAGCACATAATGAATTATTATTTTAATTAAAATTTTAACGATTACCAAAAATTATTTGTTTGTTTTATAAAGAAGCTATAGTAAAATCGCATTCCCAGTTTACGGCTTTCTTTTAAATTTGAAATTGTATCAATACTTTTAATGTATATTAATATTATTTTGATGTATAGCAATATACATTCTACTAATGAGGTACTTTACAGAAAAGTTGCTGTTGCACTCCCAGAACGGCCAAAAAATCAATATTCTAGAGAAAATGTTTCTAAGTATACGAACTTTAAACAAAATCGTTGGATCGTTTTTGAGACAATCGCGGGAAGGCTGAAAAAAATATTCACTAAAGTCACACTTCTAGTTGATGGATATTGTCTGAAATCTTCGTGTCAAATGCGGTGATAGCACCTAAAAGGTGTACCAAGTTTGCGTGTCCTGCAATATTCCGCATTACGCAAACTGTCTCTCTGTCACACACTCACACATTACATTTCCTAATAAACGATTTTTTCGTATCCAGGAAACTTCAAAAAATGCATTTACAGTTACGGAAGGATACAAAATCAACCACCTTGCAGCGACGACGAAAGTGAATAGACCTGTAACACTAACATAGAGGCAGCACGTGCTTCTCTATATATTTGCAAAATTTTACGTAAAATTTTGCTCTCGCCTCCTGCTTCACTAGTCGTCATCGCTGCAAGATGGTTGATTGTATATTCTTCCGCCCGCCGTCCAGTTTTGTATGAAGATACCTTTTAAATAGTGTATTCTTGTAGAAGATATGTTTAAATATTTAGATTAAAATTTTTTAAATTTTTAAAGCACTATAACACAGATTTTTTATTTGCTTGAAAAGGCAAGCAAAAGTTGTAAATGTGAACAGAGTCAAAATCTTGAATGTCCAAAATATATGCCAACCGTTCCATCAAGTCCCATCGATATAGAAGTAATTCCTCCGAAGAAATCTCGGATGGAGATGGAGGTGTGTTCACTGTGTGGAATTTATTGAAGATGGAACTATTTCTCAGAACACTGAAATTAATACAAGTTCCTGATGCGCTACAGGAGACATGAATATATTTATGGAATCGACGAGTTAAATCTCTTCGATTTAAAAGACATTCCTGGAATGCATTGGGAATCCCTACAGTTCACTGGACCAAACTGACAATTCCTCTATCAAACAATTCATAGATTGCCGCCTGGTCGGGTCACTGTTTACCATATCTTATCAACGAAATGAAATTTCCAACTTGAAAGCTTTATTAAAGTTTTCAATAACGAAATTTTTTAGAAGAAATCTAGAAGAGGCCATTCGACCTCTTTTTATTGTGGCACTGTCCTACATTTTCACATCATTCATGGCTGTGCAACAGATCTTGTAGTTGCTGGATCATCACCGCATCCAAAAATCTTAACGACTGTTCTTTGATAAAATTAAATTTAGAGCCAGTGGCTCGCATATATCAGAGTATATGTGCTTACCAGGGTGACAATGTGTGTGTCAGGCCCTCCGAGGTAACGATTGGATCATATTATATAATAATGCGGATTCATCCCTTTCAGGTGGGATTAGCTCAGTGGTAGCGCGCTGGACTAGCAACGCGGAGATCACGGGTTCGAATCCAGCCGTGCTGCCCTTAGATTTTCTCTCTAGGAGCCCCTACAGCTCACTGTCTGGTGATGGACAGTGTTGTCTGTAACGGGAGAACACTGTCCGGAGGCCGGCAGTGCACTGAGAAGGCTCAGAGCGCAAATGACCACAGATGTTGAGATGCCTTAAATTTAAAAAAAAAAAAAAAATCATCCCTTTCAGGTAATTCACTTTATGTTTATACTTAATTTAACTGTAATATCAATAATATTGACGTAATTTATTTACAATATTATAAGTAAATCAACGATTGCCAAAGGCAACAGGTGGAAATACCCCAGCAAGACCATGGTAGTTTTCTCAACGAAATGCAACAGCAGACTGCGATTGTTGCATTGAACGAGTTCATGGAAGAGGTGGCCAAAATCATCGACAGTGGAATAAATGTCCGGAGTTCCTGAACATAATTTAACTAAATCTAATTTATGGCTAAATAGTGATATCAAGTATTATTTTACAAAAAGCTCTTAAAATTGTAAGAACCAAATTTAGTAAATTACAGATAAAGAATAGATTCAATTTTTAATTTAATTAAAAGTAATTTTATTTTTTTCGTACCGATTTTCACGGTGACAGTTATAATATGTCATCTATTGAAGAATCAAAAGAATTTATTACACAATATTTAAAACATCACTATAGAGATTTGTATAAATTAAAAAACTTTAGTATATTTTACCGTATATAGTTAAGTAGGCTGCAGTGCCTAGTTTGAGTCCCCCACTGCGTCAATCTATTCTATGGCATATAGTTAAAATTGTTAAACCGAACTAGTGGGGGAAAAAAAATTCTATCTCAAAGGTCCTCCTCCTTGTGGTAAAACACTCTTTTCAGTTTGTTTGTCGAAGTTAATGTTAATTTGTGGGTTTATATGCGATTACTAATCATTTCTTATAATTCCAATTACAAGATTGCTTAAGAGGGAATCATTTAATATTTGATGAACCTGCTAGTTTGGAAATGTTTAAATTATTGTTTGCTGGTAATGATACATCAGCAAACAGGAAATATGAATCATACAATTTAGTTACCAAAACTCCAATAATTGTAATATGTAATAGATACCAATTCCCTCATGGCGCAGCTTTTAATTCAAGGATGTATCGCCTCCATGACTCAGAATATTCCAGTGCGGGAATATCCTATGAATGAATATATTACTGACTTCAATCAAAATGTAAATCCATTTGGTGTCTATGAGGGGTTATTGTATAATTTCAATTTATGTATAAACCTGATAATAAAGAAATGCTTGAGGAATATTTCGATATGCTGAAATATCATAGGTAAATGAACATGATATTCCTGATCCATCTACAGCTCTAACACTTCCAGATTATTATGTTGTAATTGAAGAATTGTTATTTTTGTACAAGGAATACAAAATAACCATCTGGTAGCGACAAAAATAAATATACATATTTATATATTTACAATTTAAATTTTCTCTTTCTTTTTTTTCTTTTGCTACCACTTATATAATAAATTAGTAGTAGCTTTGTTTCGACGGGTTCTATTCAGTCTGCAAGTGCATAACAAAGAATTGGTACATACCAAACTATCATCGAAGTAGCGATATCCAAAGGTGTATAAGCAGAAAAATTAATAAATGGAAAATTTAAATCAATTTTAACCGTATATTTGGTATGTATTTTCCAAGTACCACAAACACTAAAAATATCTTGTAATTCCATATCACAATAATTATTGGATTCAACATTACATCGAATTACAGCATTAGGAGGTTCATATTTAGTAATTGTCATAAGATTTGCTGCATTACGAAAAACAGTAACATTACGGACACAAAATTTTAAATTTAAATCTTTAGCAATTTGTCACTCACTATCCCAATACTTCCTCATGACTCAGAATAAGAAGAAAGTAAAACCCAAAAATTACAGAAAGTTCAAACGTGGTATTTAGTTTTATCAAAATCCATCAACCGGAAGTAACACATTTCTTCACTTTCAAATTCAATCAACTGGTGTGTTCTTCACATCTGATCAGTAAAGTTGGATTGCTTTAAGAAAGAAAAACTGGTTTAGTATTGCCTAACAAATATTGTTACATAAAAAAAAAAACATTGTTCCAAAAGTGTTGTAAGTATACTGTTATAGTGTTGTAATAATGGAAGTATTAATACCGAGCATACAAAAATTTAAGACTCATTCAGATGTTAATTCAAGATGAACTACTTGTTAATGGGACGCTTTCTCTTGCTACTTCACTTCCTATTGTTCGCTCAACTCACCCAGATGCTAGGTTGAGATCGTCTACAAATTCTTGGAATCAAACAACTGTTGTACTGGAATGTAGCCAACATTTAACGATACTTCCATTTGGGATGAATGCAATAATCAGTCCATGATAACGGCACATTATATCCTAAGCAATAATTTTACCGGTTAAAATGAACCTTATCATTTCATTTATCATCTTTATCTTTTGTCCCTTTTCGAGCCCCTTTGGTTATATTGACATAGAAGTGAACAAAATTATTGTAGTATGTCTTTGTGAAAATAAGACTTTACATGTAGTTGTCATATATTACTGCAGAAACTGAAGTTGAGCGAGATGCCTTAACCATTTTTTCAAAATTAAACTAATATGAGAAAAAATGGCTGTTTCATGCCCAATGTACCAATATTTCGAAGAATAATAATGGATGTATAATACTGAGCTCACTCCATTAATCATTTACAAGTCTTATATATTTTATTCCTATTGGAGAGTGATTTTAAATTGAAGAGGCCGTGTGCCCGTTGCTTTGAGTTTATGAGAAGGTAGGTTATAATAGTTGTAGGATAGCTTTGTATATTCTTTAATGAGAAGGAATGACGGTTTCATTGAATTTAAAGGTTTTTCTTAAGTTATGTAAATAGATATTGTATTTTGAGGTGTATTCCGTTAACATTTAATTGCGATATTTCTCTTCCATTTTAGGTTGTTGCATGCATAATAGGCGCCTAGTGGGATATCCAAATTAAATTTAAACGTTATTGATGAACAAGAACTGATCTATAGAATAGAGGAAGATTTATTCTATTTTTTGGTTATTATTATTAGGTGATCATTATATATAAATCTCATGAAGTTGGAATTTTCTCGTCAAGTGATTTTTTTAATTGACTATTTCCCATTAAGTAGGCTCCATTCTTCATGTTATTGTTTAGCTGTGGAACCGCATAAAGAATAATGAGCCTGAGGGAAAATCAGAGAAACGAATGGCTAGTTATGACAGCAGAGGTATTAAACAGCAAGTGGTAAGACATATTAGATATTTAGGGATAGCAATAAGAAGGAAAAGTGTAGTATATTTCCCTGCAATGAGAGCAAGTTGGGTTATAATATTGCAGTAAAAGGATTTTAGAGTTCTTATTGATACTAAAGAAAGTAATACACGCGTATTGATTGCATTCTAATGGAAAATCTCTTTTAGCAACTTATATTTTCAGTTCATTAACACTCATGCCATGAAACATTTTAAATAATGTACACCTTTCTGCAATAAATTCGTTATATTCAAACTATCTGACGCCTGAAACACTCAACATTCCTTCAAATTTCACTTTTCTGATCTTAATTATATACTATAACCGTATTTAGTAGGATGGCAGTGCTTCTGTTTACTCTTATTTGATTTTTCTTTTTTCTTGTATACAAACCTTGTGTGATGTGCCTTTTTGATGCCTTAGAGTTAATTAATTATCTGCACAGAGTAAAAATAAATTATCTTAGAGTTAATTAATTATCTGCATAGAGTAAAAATAAAGTAAAATAATTTTTATTTAATCAGCCAGTTTTAATGTGCAATTATTAAACTAGATTGTACGCACGTACTTCATCTAGTATTAATATTTTTCAAACAAATAAAATTTTAGCAGTTATAGAGTGGATCCACTTAGGCCCCTTCAAGGTACAAGTCTTGCTCATAACTAATTGAGCAACTGCAGTCCACTATTGATGTGGGCTAGAGGATTGTACTCAGCTGCTGTATAGGAATGCATCTTGCAGTAATGTTCTGCTCAGATGGAGACATGTTTTGGCTTTCTCAATTTCTGCCGCCTCTCTTAGGACAAGTTCGTAATAATTGTTTATGCGCACAAGTTCGGTGTCACAATAATTTAACGCATACCTAGTTTTAGACGAAAGTTCAGCATGTGCCGACTTATTTGTTTTGTTACGATTGATGGGGAAAATTAAGCCTCGCCTACTATCTACAGCCTAAATGGCGGATTAAGGGGCCCCGTTCCTGTATTACTATTATTCTGGTCAGAGACCCTAAGCATTCAAGGCGACGCAACATTGATGAGGCTCATTGCAATTTGTTTTCTACGCGCCGTTCTCGGCAGCGGTTCTCACTCGGGTAACCCAATATATATTTGCCATATCAGCATATGTCTTCTGACATGGCTTTCCTCCTTAATCTCCTACGCCAGACAGTTCTATTTTTGCGAGCCACTAAAATTAACAGCCCTTTCAGGTGGCTCTTGTTTAAGCCTTTCTTGGTAAGACTTTCGACTTGCTCGTTTCCAAATATACCACAGTGTTCGGGTAACCAAAAAGAACTATATCGGTGCCAGTGTTTTTAATTCTAGCAATTAGTTCATGGCAGCATCTACGTTTTTAGAGTCAAATTCGGGTCTGTTAAGGCAATGATCGCAGCTCGGCAGTGTACTAGTGCTTGCGATGCCACCATCATGGCCTTAACTTCTCCAGTGCAATTGGGACGAAACGCCGTTTCTTGCAAACTACTGAGGCGCCCTCCACCCGCAAACTTGAGTGTCTCTCATGGGAATGCCCAAACATCAATTCTAAATTTGACATAAACACTTCACTTGAAACGGTCTCATTTCTGTAAACTAATGTGGTCAGTTTTATTAATGTGATCAACTGCGATCACGTACTGTAGGTAGTCAAGTGTATGGCATCTTTGTTGATTTTCGGGGAGCCTTCAATTCCGTAAGTTACCATAAACTCAGCCTTAAATGATTAAATTTAGGTATAAGTCCGAAACTTATAAGAGTCACCAGAAAATATATAACCAAGCAACAATGAAAATATTAGAAAATAATTAAAATAGTAATGAAATAAATATTTCTAGATCCTTATGCAAAGTGAGATATTATCTCCACTATTGTTCTCTTTATTTTTATCCATAACAATAGTCACTCCTTTCAAAAAATCTGGTAAACTAAAGGAATTAATATATATACTATAATAATGAACCAGTTGTAAATAAAAATTAATTTTGAACTTTACTTATCTCGGTGTACCCTATACATCTGGGGGTACATTTAGGAAAGCAACCGTATATTTTATCTCTAAAAGTCAAGTGGCTATGCCTCAAATTTTACAGATTATAAAAAAGTGTAAGTCGGATTATTGGGCTCCAAAAGTACGTTTATTTGCTGCGTTAAGTGCCTCTGTTTTGTGATATTGTTCAGAAGTGTGGGCTTTGCAATATGTTGATATCGCGGAGAAAGTTCAGATAAAGTTCTTAAAATTATTATTACAAGTCCTTTGCATACCCCAGATATATTGAAGCATTGAAGTGGTGGCATAAGTTGGTGATGATGCCTATAGATTCCCCACCTAGGTTGTTTAAACACGAGGTATGGTATTTGCTAAGTCCGGAGGTTTTCGGAGATGATTAGAGAAATTTATTAATAATTGTATCAGCTGGGATATTAATAAAGCATTAGATTCAAGAAATAACCCATATTTCAGATATATTTCACAATCCCCAAACTTCACTAATAATGATATTGATTAGCCAGATTCGGTTAGTTTCAAAAAGGTTTCCGGAAATATATATAAAGTAATAAAGCATTCAATTTTACCCTGAAAAAAACTGTAATTTTTGTTTATCTGAACCTGATAATTTGGAACATTTTTTTGTGAACTGTTCTCTACTTAATGCCTTACGTGTTAGATGGGTATGTAAATATATTGACAACCCAGATTCTTTTGTTTCTCTCCTAGACTGTATGAATTAAAAAAAATCAATAGTATCTTTTATTATGTAAATCAAGCACTTCAGTTAATATTCAATCACTGAAACTTCAATTAAGACTTAGATATGCAATTTATTGAAAATTATATGTATATATGTTATTTGTTTTTTTTTCCTCTTGGGCTATCAAGTGATAATATTGTGTGTATCTCTAAAGAGGGTTATTTTCTTTATTTTATTATATTTGTTTTCATATTTTATTCTTATATTTTATTTTATTAGTCGATGCAAGGAAGAACCCCTATGCTATAGGATTGTATTTCTTTTGAGCAAACAAAATTTCATTTGATTCCTATAAAGTAAACAGGTTTGTTTCTGTTATTCTTTAACTGTGGAAGCGGATGGAAACTACTGAAACTAAGAGAAAACTCACAAGCAACGAATTGCTAATTTCGTCAGCAGAGAACTGAACAGTAAGAAGTGAAAGATATTGAATATTTCACTGATAACGAAATTTTCCTTAGTCTGGGAGAAATGAGTAAATCCAAATCATTGTGGACAGTGAGGTTCATTGGAGCATTATAGATTTTCCTGAGAAATTCTTAGTTACAACGCCAGGACCATTAACAATACCCAACTATAAAAGAGAGATTAATTTAATTAATAGTTATTAATAATTATCCAATTTCTACTTTTAGGTAAGAAGTGATGATTAATCATATTTCATTGGTGGCAGTTATTTGAGCAAAATATGATAATGAATAACATTTATAGTATATATCAATAAAGATATCACCATATTACAAGTTGGTGATGTTTTACAGTTTGGGTTGTATAAAAATAATAATAATTGAGTAAATTCAGAAAATATTACAGTCCTGATTTAAATGTATATATAGGTAAATTAATCTTATCTCATAAACTTAAATGCGGATATTGTTCCAGATTTGGCGTTTCTGTGGCAAAGTTATATTTTTGGACCAGGCGTAATATTGAAGAATTTTAAATATTTTCGAAAGAAGTTGTACCTGATACTAAGTTGAATTAGCACAAACAAATTATAAGTAGATTCTCAAGAAATTGATGAGTATACAAATTAGAACAACACACAACAGTAAATGTAATTTAGTTACCCATGCTGGCGAGAAAAGCATGCAGACGTAGTGAATAGAACTCCACTCCTAGTAGAGCTAGTCATTTGGAAACTCATATGCTAACTCATACTGGCGAGGAGCCATAGAAATGTCGTGTACATGATTTCAGCAATCCGGAATTATTAAAATGCATTTGCAAAAACGTACAGGCGAGAAGCCATATAAATGTACTGAATGTGAATTCAGTTGTGTATCATCTGGAATTTTGATGAGCCATATGCGAACACATACAGGCGAAAAGCCGTATAAATGTAGTGAATGTGATTATAGTTGTATAAAATCCGACTATTTAAAACAACATATGCGATTACATACGGGCGAGAAGCCGTACAAATGCAGTGAATGTGATTTCAGTTGTTCACAATCTGGACATTTAAAAAATCATATACGAACACATACAGGCGAAAAGCCTTATAAATGTAGTGAATGTGATTTCTGTTGTATACAGTCCGGAGATTTCAAGAACCATATGCGAACACATATAGGCGAGCGACCGTATAAATGTAATGAATGTGATTTCAGTACTAAGACTTCCAAATATTTAAAACAACACATGCGAACACATACAGGCGAGAGGCCGTATAAATGTAGTGATTGTGATTTCAGTTTTACACAGTCTGGACATTTGAAAAGACATATGCGAACACATACTGGTGAGAAGCCGTATAAATGTAGTGAATGTGATTTAAGTTTTACAAGGTCTGGAACTTTGAAAAGACATATGCGAATACATTGAGGTGAGAGGCCGCATATATGTAGTGATTGTGATTTCAGTTGTGAATGATTCGACAGATTTCCCGACATTATGCGAACATATACAGGTGAGAAGCTGCATAAATGTAGTGAATGTGAATACAGTTGTAGAATATCCAAAAATTTGAACAAAAATTTGTGAACACATACAGGCGAGAGGCCCGTATAAAGGTGATGAATGTGATTTCCGTAGTGCAGCATTCAAATACTTATAACAACATATGCGAGCACGTACAGGTGAGAAGCCGTACAAATTTAGTGAATGTGATTTCAGTAGTAATTGATCCGATGATGTAAAAAGGCATATACGAACACATAACTCGTGAGAAGCCGTATAAATGTAGCAACTGTGATTTGATTGTTCTCAATCTTGACATATGGAAAGACATATGCGAACACATTCTGGCGAGATGCCACTTAAATTTAGTGCCTGGGATTGGAGTGTTAAGTGCGTTTGCTATTTTGTAATTTGATAATTTCAAAACAACACTCAAGTTTCGGGGTAAAGGGCCGTGACAGTGGTTTAATGCGATGTTTCGCCCATATTACAATGAGCTTCTTTAGGATCATGTCACGTTGAATGAATTCAAATGGCGAGTCTTATTCCATTCCGTTGGTAGTAGGCGGAGCTTAATTTTTCTTATCAGAACCAAGTGAAAAAAAAACAAACATATATACATGTAATTTTCAATAAATTGCATATTTAAGTCTTAATTGAAGTTCTGTGATTAAATATTAACTGAAGTGCTAAAAAAAAAGCTGTAATTTTTGTTATCAGAACCTGATAATGTTCAGTTTTTTAAACTGTTCTCTACTGAATGCCTTACGTATTAGATGGGTATATAAACATATTGACAACTTAGATTCTTGTGTTTCTCTCCTAGACTGTATGAATTAAAAGAAATTAATAGTATATTTTTTTATGTAAATCAAGCACTTCAGTTAATATTTAATCACAGAAACATCATAAATATGCAATTTATCGAAAATTACATGTATATATGTTTTTATTTTCACTTGGGCTATCAAGTGATAATATTGTGTGTATCTTTAAAGAGTGTTATTTTCTTTGTTTTATTATATTTGTTTTCATATCTTATTCTTATATTTTATTTTATTAGTCGATGCAAGGACGAACCCCTATGCTATAGGATTGTATTTCTTTTGAGCAAATAAGATTTCATTTGATTATTTCCTATAGAGTAAACAGTTTTCTTTCTGTTATTATTTAATTGTGGAAGCGGATGAAAACTACTGAAACTAAGAGAAAACTCACAAGCAACGAATTGCTAATTTCGTCAGCAGATGAATGAACAGAAAGTAGTAAAAGATGTTGAATATTTCGCTGATAGCGAAATTTTCCATGGTCTGGGAGAAATGGGTAATTCCAAGTCATTGTGCATAGTCAGGTTCATTGGATCATTATATATTTTCCAGTGGATTTTTTAGTTGCAAGGCCTGGACCATTAACAATACCCGTCTATAAAAGACAGATTAATTTAATTAATACCTATTATTATGAACCAATTTCTATTTTTATGTAAGTAGTCATGATTAATCATATTTCATTGGTGGCCGTTACTTGTGCAAAATGTTATAATAAACGTCATTTAGAGTACATATATATCAATAAAGATAACATCATATTTCAAGTTGGTGATGTTTTACAGTTTGGGTTATATATAATTAATAATAATGGAGTAAATTCAGATTAAATGTACATTAAGGAAAATGAACCATTGGGCAGACAGTCATAAATGACGAAGAAGTGGTATTATATACCATTCACTGACGAGAAATTTATACAAAAATGGTGATAGTATTTATACGAAAGAGTATCGAATAGTTCATTTGAATATTGGCGAGAAGTACAAATGTTGAGAATGTAGTGTAGTGCATCGCATACGTACATTTGAATGGATATACCCGAATACGTTGAATGGAAAGCCCCAAATGCTTTGAATAGGAACATTAAGAAATTTGAAATATTTTTTCGTTACTCATAGTGGCGAGAAAAGCAAACAAACGTAGTGAATAGAACTCCACTGCTAGTGGAACTAGTCATTTGGAAACTCATATACTAACATATGCTGACGAGGCGCCATAGAATTGTAGTGTACATGATTCAGAAATCCGGAAATATTAAAATGCATATGCAAAAACGTACAGGCGAGAAGCCGTATAAATGTAGTGAATGTGATTTCAGTTTTACACAATCTGGACATTTGAGAAATCATATGCGAACACATACAGGCGAGAGACCTTATAAATGTAGTGAATGTGATTTCAGTTTTAGACAATCTGGACATTTGAAAAGACACATGCGAACACATACAGGCGAGAGGCCGTATAAATGTAGTGAATGTGATTTCAGTTTTACAGAATCTGGACCTTTGAAAAATCATATGCGAACACATACAGGCGAGAGGCCGTATAAATGTAGTGAATGTGATTTCAGTTTTAGACAACCCGACTATTTAAAACATCATATGCGATTACATACAGGCGAGAGGCCTTATAAATGTAGTGAATGTGATTATAGTTGTATAAAATCCGACTATTTAAAACAACATATGCGATTACACACAGGCGAGAAGCCGTACAAATGCAGGGAATGTGATTTCAGTTTTACAAAATCTGGATCTTTGAAAAATCATATGCGAACACATACAGGCGAGAGGCCGTATAAATGTAATGAATGTGATTTCAGTTTTATAAAATCCGACTATTTAAAACAACATATGTGATTACACACAGGCGAGAAGCCGTACAAATGCAGTGAATGTGATTTCTGTTGTACAAAATCTGGATCTTTGATTAATCATATGCGAACACATACAGGCGAGAGGCCTTATACATGTAGTGTATGTGATTTAAGTTTTACAAGGTCTGGAACTTTGAAAAGACATATGCAAACACATACAGGCGAGAGGCCTTATACATGTAGTGTATGTGATTTAAGTTTTACAAGGTCTGGAAATTTGAAAAGACATATGCGAATACATTGATGTGAGAGGCCGCATATTGTAGAGATTGTGATTTCAGTTGTGAAACATTCGACAGATTGACCGACAATATGCGAAAATATACAGGTGAGAAGCTGCATAAATGTAGTGAATGTGATTTCAGTTTTACACAATCTGGGCATTTGAAAAGACAAATGCGAATATCTAGAGGCGAGAGGCCATATACAGTTAATGAATGTAATTTCAGTTGTAATCGATCCTTTTGTGTAAAAAGGCATATGCGAACACATACTCGTGAGAACCGTATAAATGTAGTAAATATGATTTGAGTTGTGCACAATCTGGACATTTGGAAAGACATATGCGAACACATACTGGCGAGATGCCACTTAACGGTTGTGCTTGGGATTGGAGTGTTACTGCGTTCGCTAATATCTAATTAAATAATTTCAAAACAACACTCAAGTTCCGTACTGGTGGTTTAATGCGATGTTTCGCCCAAATTACAATGAGCTTTTTCAGGATCATGTCGCGTTGAATGAATTCAAATGGCGACTCTTATGCCGCTATCTATTCTGTTGTTAGTGGACGTGCTTAATTTTTCTTTCCGTGCCCAATTTGCCCTGCCGAGGCCCCGCAACCCGTAAGATTACTTCGAGAAACAGTTTATTTTGCTTTTTGTTTTCCTTTCATGCATGGTGTCAGCCATATTATGCTTAGGTGGATCCTATTTTCAACAGTTTTCCCATTCTCGATTTCCATCTCCTTTCATGCGATATAACCCTAATAATTATTTATTTGGGCAAATACTTAGGTGTCCTCAAAATTTAACGCATACCCAGTTGCGGACTTATGTCTGGATGATCAGACTTTTTGTTTTGTCACCCCTGAAGTGAAAATTATTAAGCCTCGTCCACAACTGTAGCCAAGATGGCGGAATTACGGGCCTTTTTTCTGAACTACTATGATTCCCGTCAGTGTTCCATTAGCATTCATGACGACACAATCCAGAAGATGCTCATTGCAATATGGAAGAAATGTCGCTTTCTTGCATTCAACTGAGTCGGCCTCAACCGGAAAAACGAGATGTTTTTCATGACAAAACTCAAGTGGTCAATTCCAAAAATAGATATAAACACTTCACTTTAAGCGGCCTCATTTTTGTAAACTAATGTGGTCAGTTTTATGAACATGTTCACCGCCGATGTTTGTCTGGAGTTGGATTTTTTGTAATATTAAAATGATATCTTATTTTTATCATTAATATTATTGACTGTTTATTTGATATATTGGTAAATGTTATTTGTTTGATAGTTATATTAATTTTTTTTTGGACATAGGATTGATCTTATTTTTAAAAACCACAAATCTAATTGAAATACAATATTATCTTTAGATTGGTTATAATTTTGTTCACATACCTAAAAAAATCTGGTGTGAAACACTCACACAACTTTCTCTTACTCCAGTTCTCAAAATGATAATCGACAAATTTTATAGTTTGTGTACCAAATTTAATGAAATTCGTCGAAAACTGAAAAAACTGTTCAGTAAAAGCGCACTTCCGATTTACTAATTTTCTTGAAACTCGGAATTTCAGCCATCTATTTATTTCAAACTAATTATGTTTGGATGATAGAATTGTATAATCAACTAGGATAGCACTTTGATGAAAATCTAACCCCACCCCTCCCCTAAAAGTGCCCTTAAAAGAATTTTCCAGAGAAATGTTTTAGATAAAAGTTGTAGATCTTTGCATGTTTAGTTTATATACGAAGTTTCAAAAAAAATCTTCGGAGCCATTTTTGAGAAAATTGCGAATAAATGAATAAATCATTTAGTAAAGTGGTAAAGTAAACGCACTTCCGGTTATCCGATTTTTTTCAAACTCGGAATTTCAACAACATATTTAATTCTAATTAACATTATTTAGAAGGCAGAATGTCTAATAACTGAAATAGCACTTTAGATGGAAACCTAACCCCACCCCTCCCTCAAAAGTGCCCTTCAGTGAATTTTCTCGGAGAAACGTTTCAAATAAAAGTTGTAGCTCTTGTATGCGTGGTTGTTGTTTGAAGTTTAAAGAAAATCGTCGGAGCCATTTTTGAGATAATCGCAAAAAAGTAAAAAATCCAACTAGTAAATTGGTACTTCCGGTTGAGGAATTTTGACAGGTAACGTAGTGTCAGATCCCACGGTGATACCTAAACGGAATATCAAGTTTCAACTTTCTATGGTTTTTCGTTTTTGAGCTATGCAATTCACATACATACATACGCGCACACACACACACACACAGACCATTTGCTAAAAACCACATTTTTGGACTCAGGGGACCTCAAAACGGATATTCCCGGTGAAAACTCGATATCGAAATTTGAAACGATTACAATACTTCCTCTTACCTAGGAGTAAGAGAAAGTAAAAATAAGCGGAAAACTTGTTTTTTTTTTATATTTATTATTTTAACGATTACCAAATATTATTTGTTTGTTTTATAAAGAAGCTATAGTAAAATCGCATTCCCAGTTTACGGCTTTCTTTTAAATTTGAAATTGTATCAATACTTTTAATGTATATTAATATTATTTTGATGTATAGCAATATACATTCTACTAATGAGGTACTTTACAGAAAAGTTGCTATTGCACTCCCAGAACGGCCAAAAAATCAATTTTCTAGAGAAAATGTTTCTAAGTATACGAACTTTAAACAAAACCGTTGGAGTCGTTTTTGAGACAATCGCGGGAAGGCTGAAAAAAATATTCACTAAAGTCACACTTCTGGTTGATGGATATTGTCTGAAATATTCGTGTCAAATGCGGTGATAGCACCTAAAAGGTGTACCAAGTTTGCGTGTCCTGCAATATTCCGCATTACCCAAACTGTCTCTCTGTCACACACTCACACATTACATTTCCTAATAAACGATTTTTTCGTATCCAGGAAACTACAAAATATGTATTTACAGTCTGGAAGAATTCAAAATCATTCACCTTGCAGCGAGGACGAAAGTGAATAGAGCACCGACATAGAGGCAGCACCTGCTCCCTCTATATATATGCAAAATTTTGCTCTCGCCTCCTGCTTCACTAGTCGTCATCGCTGCAAGGTGGTTGATTGTATATTTTTCCGCCCCCCAACCGCCCGCCGTCCAGTTTTTTATGAAGATACCTTTGAAGTAGTGTATTTATTGTAAAAGATATGTTTAAATATTTAGATTAAATTTTCCTAAATATTTAAAACACTATAACACAGATTTTTCATTTGCTTGAAATGTCAAGGAAAAGTTGCAAATGTGAAGAGATCACAATCTTGAATGTCCAAAATGTATGCCAACCACTCCACCAGTCCCATCGTTCTAGAAGAGGACGAAGTGTTTCCTTTCGAAGAAATCTCGGATGGAGATGGAGGTGTGTTCACTGTGTGGAATTTATTGAAGATGGAACTATTTCTCAGAACACTGAAATTAATACAAGTTCCCGATGCGCTACAGTATACGTGAATATATTTATGGAATCGACGAGTTAAATTCTTCGATTTAAAAGACATTACTGGAATGCATTGGGAATCCCTACAGTTCACTGGACCAAACGGACAACTCTTCTATCAAACAATTCATAGATTGCCGCCTGGTCGGGTCACTGTTTACCATATTTTATCCACAAAACGAAATTTCCAACTTGAAAGCTTTATTAAAGCTTTCAATAACGAAATTTTTTAGAAGAAATCTAGAAGAGGCCATTCGACCTCTTTGTATTGTGGCACTAACCCACATTTTCACATCATTCATGGCTGTGCAACAGATCTTGTAGTTGCTGGATCATCACCGCTTCCAAAAATCTTGCAACGACTAGTTCTTTGATAAAATTAAATTTAGAGCCAGTGGCTCGCATATATCAGAGTATATGTGCTTACCAGGGTGACAATGTGTGTCAGGCCTACCGAGGTAACGATTGGATCACATTATATAATAATGCGGATTCATCCCTTTCAGGTAATTCACTTTACTTTATACTTAATTTAACTGTAATATCAATAATATTGACGTAATTTATTTACAATATTATCACTAAATCAACGATTGCCAAAGGCAACAGGTGGAAATACCCCAGCAAGACCATGGTAGTTTTCTCAACGAAATGCAACACCAGACTGCGATTGTTGCATTGAACAAGTTCATGGAAGAGGTGGCCAAAATCATCGACAGTGGAATAAATGTCCGTAATTCCAAGAACTTAAAAAAAATATTAGATTTAAAAAAAAATAATTATGTAGTTCCCGAACATAATTTAACTAAATCTAATTTATGGCTAAATAGTGATATCAAGTATTATTTTACAAAAAGCTCTTAAAATTGTAAGAACCAAATTTAGTAAATTACAGATAAAGAATAGATTCAATTTTTAATAATTAAAAGTAATTTTATTTTTTCGTACCGATTTTCACGGTGACAGTTACTTATGTCATCTATTGAAGAATCAAAAGAAGTTATTACACAATCTTTAAAACATCACTATAGAGATTTGTATAAATTAAAAAACTTTAGTATATTTTACCGTATATAGTTGGCTAGGCTGCATTGCCTAGCTTGATTCTCCCACTGCGTCATTCTATTCTACCGCATATAGTTAAAATTGTTAAACCGAACTAGTGGGGGAAAAAAAATTATCTCTCAAAGGTGCTTCTTCTTGTGGTAAAACACTCTTTTCAGTTTGTTTGTCGAAGTTAATGTTAATTTGTGGGTTTATAAGCGACTACTAATCATTTCTTATAATTCCCATTACAAGATTGCTCAAGAAGGCATCGTTTAATTTTTGATGAACCTGCTAGTTTGGAAATGTTTAAATTATTGTTTGCTGGTAATGATACATCAGCAAACATTAAATATGAATCATACAATTTAGTTACTAAAACTCCAATAATTGTAACATTTAATAGATACCAATTTCCTCATGGCACAGCTTTTAATTCAAGGATGTATCGCCCACTGCGGGAATATCCTATGAATGAATATATTACTAACTTCAATCAAAATGTAAATCCATTTGGTGTCTATGAGGTTATTGTATAATTTCAATTTATGTATAAACCTGATAATAAAGAAATGCCTGAGGAATATTTCGATATGCATGAAATATTATTTCAGGTAAATGAACATGATATTTCTGATCCATCTACAGCTTTAACACTTCCAGATTATTATGTTGTTCTTGAAGAATTGTTATTTTTGTACAAGGAATACAAAATAACCATCTTGTAGCGACAAAAATAAATATACATATTTATATATTTACAATTTAAATTTTCTCTTTCTTTTTTTTTTGCTACCACTTATATAATAAATTAGTGGTAGCTTTGTTTCGACGGTTTCTATTCAGTCGGCAAGTACATAACAAACAATTTGTACATACTAAACTATCATCGAAATAGCGATATCCAAAGGTGTATAAGCAGAAAAATTAGTTAATTGGCAATTTAAACCAATTTTAACGTATATTTGGTATGTATTTCCCAAGTACCACAAACACTAAAAAAATCTCGCAATTCTCTATCAGAATAATTATTAGATTAAACATTACATTGAATTACAGTATCAGGAGGTTCATATTTAGCAGTTGTCATAAGATTTGCTGCATTACAAAAAACAGTAACATTACGTGCACAAATTTTAAATTTAAACCTATACTATTTTCGACAATTTGTCACTCACTATCCCAATACTTCCTCATGACTCAGAGTAAGAGAAAGTAAAACCCAAAAATTACAGAAAGTTCAAACGTGGTATCTAGTTTTATCAAAATCCATCAACCGGAAGTAACACATTTCTTCACTTTCAAATTCAGTCAACTGGTGTGTTCTGTACATCTAATCAGTAAAGTTAGATTGCTTTAAGAAAGAAAAACTGGTTTAGTATTGCGTAACAAATATTGTTACATTAAAAAAAAAACATTGTTCCAAAAGTGTTGTAGTATACTGTTATAGTGTTGTAATAATGGAAATATTAATGGCGAGCATATAAAAATTTAAGACTCAGTCAGATGTTAATTCAAGGCGAACTACTTGATAATGGGATGCTTTCTGTTGCTACTTCACTTCCTATTGTTCGCTCAACTCACCCAGATGCTAGGTTGAGATCGTCTACAAATTCTTGGAGTCAAACATCTGCATAGCCAACATTTAACGATACTTCCACTTGGGATGAATGCAATAATAAGTTCATGATAACGGCACATTATACCCTAAGCAACAATTTTACCGGTTGAAATGAACCTTATCATTTTTATTATCATCTTTATCTTTTGTCCCATCTCGTATCATCTTTATCTTTTATCATTGGTTATATTGATATAGAAGTGATTACTGAACAAAATTATTGTTGTGTGTCGTTGTGAAAATAAGAGTTTACATGTACTTGTCATATATTACTGCAGAAACTGAAGTTGAGCGAGATGCCTTAACCATTTTTTCAAAATTAAACTAATATGAGAAAAAATGGCTGTTTCATGCCCAATGTACCAATATTTCGAAGAATAATAATGGATGTATAATACTAAGCTCACTCCATTAATCATTTACAAGTCTTATATATTTTACTCCTATTGGAGAGTGATTTTAAATTGAAGAGGCCGTGTGCCCGTTGCTTTGAGTTTATGAGAAGGTAGGTTATAATAGTTGTAGGATAGCTTTGTATATTTTTCAATGAGAAGGAATGACGGTTTCATTGAATTTAAAGGTTTTTCTTAAGTTATGTAAATAGATATTGTATTTTGAGGTGTATTCCGTTAACATTTAATTGCGATATTTCTCTTCCATTTTAGGTTGTTGCATGCATAATAGGCGCCTAGTGGGATATCCAAATTAAATTTAAACGTTATTGATGAACAAGAACTGATCTATAGAATAGAGGAAGATTTATTCTATTTTTTGGTTATTATTATTAGGTGATCATTATATATAAATCTCATGAAGTTGGAATTTTCTCGTCAAGTGATTTTTTTAATTGACTATTTCCCATTAAATAGGCTCCATTCTTCATGTTATTGTTTAGCTGTGGAACCGCATAAAGAATAATGAGCCTGAGGGAAAAATCAGAGAAACGAATGGCTAGTTATGACAGCAGAGGTATTAAACAGCAAGTGGTAAGACATATTAGATATTTAGGGATAGCAAGAAGAAGGAAAAGTGTAGTATATTTCCTTGCAATGAGAGCAAGTTGGGTTATAATATTGCAGTAAAAGGATTTTAGAGTTCTTATTGATACTAAAGAAAGTAATACACGCGTATTGATTGCATTCTAATGGAAAATCTCTTTTAGCAACTTATATTTTCAGTTCATTAACACTCATGCCATGAAACATTTTAAATAATGTACACCTTTCTGCAATAAATTCGTTATATTCAAACTATCTGACGCCTAAAACACTCAACATTCCTTCAAATTTCACTTTTCTGATCTTAATTATATATTATAACCGTATTTAGTAGGATGGCAGTGCTTCTGTTTACTCTTATTTGATTTTTCTTTTTTCTTGAATACTTGATTACAAACCTTGTGTGATGTGTCTTTTTTGATGCCTTAGAGTTAATTAATTATCTGCATAGAGTAAAAATAAATTATCTTAGAGTTAATTAATTATCTGCATAGAGTAAAAATAAAGTAAAATAATTTTTATTTAATCAGCCAGTTTTAATGTCCAATTATTAAATTAGATTGTACGCACGTACTTCATCGAGTATTAATATTTTTCAAACAAATATAAATTTACAAATATTATTTATAATAATTTATTTAGTAATTTTAAATTACTATAATTCTGGTCAGAGACCCTAAGCATTTAAGGCGATGCAACAGTGATAAGGCTCATTGCAATTTGTTTTCCTACGCGCCGTTCTCGGCAGCGGTTCTACTCGGGTAACCCAATATATATTTGCCATATCCAACATATGTCTTCCGACACGGCTTTCCTCCTTAATCTCCTACGCCAGACAGTTCTATTTTTGCGAGCCACTGAAATTAACAGCCCTTTCAGGTGGCTCTTGTTTAAGCCTTTCTTGGCAAGACTGTCGATTTGCTCGTTTCCAAATATACCACAGTCTTCGGGTAACCACAAAGAACTATATCGGTGCCAATGTTTTTAATTCTAGCAATTAGTTTATGGCAGCTTCTACGTTTTTAGAGTCAACTTCGGGTCTGTTAAGGCAACGATCGCAGCTCGGCAGTCCACCAGCAGCAATGTGATCTTCTCTACTCATTGTACTAGTGCTTGCAATGCCACCATCATGGCCATAATTTCTCCAGTGCAATTGGGACGAAACGTCGTTTCTTGCAAACTACTGAGGCGCCCTCCACCCGCAAACTTGAGTGTCTCTCATGGGAATGCCCAAACATCAATTCTAAATTTGATATAAACACTTCACTTGAAAAGGTCTCATTTCTGGAAACTAATGTGGTCAGTTTTATCAATGTGATCAACTGCGATCACGTACTGTAGGTAGTCAAGTGTATGGCATCTTTGTTGATTTTCGGGAAGCCTTCAATTCCGTAAGTCACCATAAACTCAGCCTTAAATGATTAAACTTAGGTATAAGTCCGAAACTTATTAGAGTCACCAGAAAATATATAACCAAGCAAGAATGAAAATATTAGAAAATAATTAAAATAGTAATGAAATAAATATTTCTAGATCCTTATGCAAAGTGAGATATTATCTCCACTATTGTTCTCTTTATTTTTATCCATAACACTAGTCACTCCTTTCAAAAAATCTGGTAAACTAAAGATATTAATATATATACTATAATAATGAACCAGTTCTAAAGAAAAATAAATTTTAAACTTTACCTATCTTGGTGTTCCCTATACATCTAGCGGTAAATTTAGGAATGCAACCGTATCTCATTATCTTTGCAACTGGCTTCATTTAAAGGTTAAAATTTTAAAGAGAGCATTGAAGTGGTGGCATAAATTGATGTTCCCTATAGATTCCCCACCTAGGACTTGTTTAAACAGACTATTTGAACTGATGGATAATCAAAGATTGCCATTCAACTGAGCTAAGTTTCTTTCTGTCATGTTAAACGATATAGGTGCTTACGACGTATGGTATTGCTAAGTCCGGAGGTTTTGCGGAGAAGCTTTAATCGTTTATTAGAGAAACTTACTAATAATTGTATCAGCCGGGATATTAATTAAGCTTTAGATTCCAGATATAACCCATATTTCAGATGTATTTTACCGTCCCATAACAGTTTATTGAATGCAATTTATTGAAAATTATATGTATATGTTTTTTGTTTTTTTTTCTCTTTGGGCTAACAAGTGATAATATTGTGTGTACATTAAAGAGTGTTATTTTCTTTGTTTTATTATATTTGTTTTCATATATTATTCTTCTATTTTATTTTATTAGTCGATGCAAGGGCGAACCCCTATGCTATAGAATTGTATTTCTTTTGAGCAAATAAAATTTCATTTGATTATTTCCTATAGAGTAAACCGGTTTGTCTCTGTTATTATTTAACTGTGGAAGCGGATGAAAACTACTGAAACTAAGAGAAAACTCACAAGCAACGAATTGCTAATTTCGGCAACAGAGGAATGAACAGAAAGTAGTAAAACATGTTGAATATTTCGCTGATAGCGAAATTTTCCTTGGTCTGGGAGAAATGGGTAAATCCAAGTCATTAGAGTATATACATATATATAGATATCAATAAAGATAACTCCATATTACAAGTTGGTGATTGGTGATGTTTTCAGTTTAGGTTATATATAATTAATACTAATTTAGTAAATTCAGAAAATATTAAACAGTCCTGATTTAAATGTACATTAAGGTACATTAATTCGTATCTCATAAACTTAAATGTGAATGTTGTTCCAGATTTGGCGTTTCTGTGGCAAAGTGTGAATAATTAGAAATTCGGCCAGGCGTAAATATTGAAGAATTTTAAATATTTTCGAAAGAAGTTGAATTTGATACTAAGTTGAATTAGCACCAACCAATTATAAGTAGATTCTCAAGAAACTGATGAGTATACACATTAGTACTAAAACACAGAACAGTAAGAACGCAAAGGGAAAACGTTCTTTTATTTAATCTTAATAAATTTTGCTGAAATGAAAATGAACTATTGTGTAGGCAGTCATAAATGAGGAAGTGGTATTATATACCATTCACTGACGAGAAGTTACACAAAAATGGTGATAGTATTTATACGAAAGAGTATCGAATAGTTCATTTGAATATTGGCGAGAAGTACAAATGTTGAGAATGTAGTGAAGCGCATCGCATACATACATTTGAATGGATATACCCGAATACGTTGAATGGAAAGCCCCAAATGCTTTGAATAGGAACATTAAGAAATTTGAAATATTTTTTCGTTACTCATAGTGGCGAGAAAAGCAAACAAACGTAGTGAATAGAACTCCACTGCTAGTGGAACTAGTCATTTGGAAACTCATATACTAACTTATACTGACGAGGCGCCATAGAAATGTAGTGTACATGATTCAGCAATCCGGAATTATTGAAATGCATATGCAAAAACGTACAGGCGAGAAGCCGTATAAATGTAGTGAATGTGATTTCAGTTTTACACAATCTGGACATTTGAAAAATCATATGCGAACACATACAGGCGAGAGACCTTATAAATGTAGTGAATGTGATTTCAGTTTTAGACAATCTGGACATTTGATAAGACACGTGCGAACACATACAGGCGAGAGGCCGTATAAATGTAGTGAATGTGATTCCAGTTTTACAGAATCTGGACCTTTGAAAAATCATATGCGAACACATACAGGCGAGAAGCCTTATAAATGTAGTGAATGTGATTTCAGTTTTAGACAATCTGGAACTTTTAAGAGACACATGCGAACACATACAGGCGAGAGGCCGTATAAATGTAGTGAATGTGATTTCAGTTTTAGACAACCCGACTATTTAAAACATCATATGCGATTACATACAGGCGAGAGGCCTTATAAATGTAGTGAATGTGATTATAGTTGTATAAAATCCGACTATTTCAAACAACATATGCGATTACACACAGGCGAGAAGCCGTACAAATGCAGTGAATGTGATTTCAGTTTTACAAAATCTGGATCTTTGAAAAATCATATGCGAACACATACAGGCGAGAGGCCGTATAAATGTAATGAATGTGATTTCAGTTTTATAAAATCCGACTATTTAAAACAACATATGCGATTACACACAGGCGAGAAGCCGTACAAATGCAGTGAATGTGATTTCGGTTGTACAAAATCTGGATCTTTGATTAATCATATGCGAACACATACAGGCGAGAGGCCTTATAAATGTAGTGAATGTGATTTCAGTTTTAGTCAATCTGGAACTTTGAAAAGACACATGCGAACACATACAGGCGAGAGGCCGTATAAATGTAGTGAATGTGATTTCAGTTTTAGACAACCCGACTATTTAAAACATCATATGCGATTACATACAGGCGAGAGGCCTTATAAATGTAGTGAATGTGATTATAGTTGTATAAAATCCGACTATTTCAAACAACATATGCGATTACACACAGGCGAGAAGCCGTACAAATGCAGTGAATGTGATTTCAGTTTTACAAAATCTGGATCTTTGAAAAATCATATGCGAACACATACAGGCGAGAGGCCGTATAAATGTAATGAATGTGATTTCAGTTTTATAAAATCCGACTATTTAAAACAACATATGTGATTACACACAGGCGAGAAGCCGTACAAATGCAGTGAATGTGATTTCTGTTGTACAAAATCTGGATCTTTGATTAATCATATGCGAACACATACAGGCGAGAGGCCTTATACATGTAGTGTATGTGATTTAAGTTTTGCAAGGTCTGGAAATTTGAAAAGACATATGCGAATACATTGATGTGAGAGGCCGCATATTGTAGAGATTGTGATTTCAGTTGCGAAACATTCGACAGATTTACCGACAATATGCGAAAATATACAGGTGAGAAGCTGCATAAATGTAGTGAATGTGATTTCAGTTTTACACAATCTGGGCATTTGAAAAGACAAATGCGAATATCTAGAGGCGAGAGGCCGTATACAGTTAATGAATGTAATTTCAGTTGTAATCGATCCTTTTTTGTAAAAAGGCATATAGGAACACATACTCGACAGAACCGTATAAAT
The DNA here is from genome assembly GCA_011037195.1 of Triatoma infestans. Classification (NCBI taxonomy): domain Eukaryota; kingdom Metazoa; phylum Arthropoda; class Insecta; order Hemiptera; family Reduviidae; genus Triatoma; species Triatoma infestans. The sequence goes on from JAAEAF010000923.1 coordinate 161,260, forward strand.
GTAGTAAATATGATTTGAGTTGTGCACAATCTAGACATTTGGAAAGACATATGCGAACACATACTGGCGAGATGCCACTTAACTGTAGTGCATGGGATTGGAGTGTTACTGCGTTCGCTAATATCTAATTAAATAATTTCAAAACAACACTCAAGTTCCGTACTGGTGGTTTAATGCGATGTTTCGCCCAAATTACAATGAGCTTTGTCAGGATCATGTCGCGTTGAATGAATTCAAATGGCGACTCTTATGCCGCTATCTATTCTGTTGTGAGTGGACGTGCTTAATTTTTCTTTGCGTGCCCAATTTGCCCGGCCGAGGCCCCACATCCCGTAGGATTACTTCGAGAAACAGTTTATTTTGCTTTTTGTTTTCCTTTCATGCGTGGTGTCAGCCATATTATGCTTAGGTGGATCCTATTTTCAACAGTTTTCCCGTTCTCGATTTCCATCTCCTTTCATGCGATATAACCCTAATAATTATTTATTTGGGCAAATACTTAGGTGTCCTCAAAATTTAACGCATACCCAGTTGCGGACTTATGTCTGGATGATCAGACTTTTTGTTTTGTCACCCCTGAAGTGAAAATTATTAAGCCTCGTCCACAACTGTAGCCAAGATGGCGGAATTACGGGCCTTTTTTCTGAACTACTATGATTCCCGTCAGTGTTCCATTAGCATTCATGACGACACAATCCAGAAGATGCTCATTGCAATATGGAAGAAATGTCGCTTTCTTGCATTCAACTGAGTCGGCCTCAACCGGAAAAACGAGATGTTTTTCATGACAAAACTCAAGTGGTCAATTCCAAAAATAGATATAAGCACTTCACTTTAAGCGGCCTCATTTTTGTAAACTAATGTGGTCAGTTTTATGAACATGTTCACCGCCGATGTTTGTCTGGAGTTGGATTTTTTGTAATATTAAAATGATATCTTATTTTTATCATTAATATTATTGACTGTTTATTTGATATATTGGTAAATGTTATTTGTTTGATAGTTATATTAATTTTTTTTTGGACATAGGATTGATCTTATTTTTAAAAACCACAAATCTAATTGAAATACAATATTATCTTTAGATTGGTTATAATTTTGTTCACATACCTAAAAAAATCTGGTGTGAAACACTCACACAACTTTCTCTTACTCCAGTTCTCAAAATGATAATTGACAAATTTTATAGTTTGTGTACCAAATTTAATGAAATTCGTCGAAAACTGAAAAACCTGTTCAGTAAAAGCGCACTTCCGGTTTACTAATTTTCTTGAAACTCGGAATTTCAGCCATCTATTTATTTCTAACTAATTATGTTTGGATGATAGAATTGTATAATGAACTAGGATAGCACTTTGATGAAAATCTAACCCCACCCCTCCCCTAAAAGTGCTCTTAAAAGAAATTTCCCAGAGAAATGTTTTAGATAAAAGTTGTAGATCTTTGCATGTTTAGTTTATATACGAAGTTTCAAAAAAATCGTCAGAGCCATTTTTGAGAAAATTGCGAAAAAGTGAATAAATCATTTAGTAAAGTGGTAAAGTAAACGCACTTCCGGTTATCCGATTTTTTCAAACTCGAATTTCAACAACATATTTAATTCTAATTAACATTATTTAGATGGTAGAATTGTCTAATAAACTGAAATAGCACTTTAGATGGAAACCTAACCCCCACCCCTCCCTCAAAAGTGCCCTTCAGTGCAAATAAAGTAGTAGCTCTTTATATTTGTGGTGATGTTTAAAAGTTTAAAGAAAATCGTCGGAGCCATTTTTGAGAAAATCGCAAAAAGTTAAAAAATCCCAACTAGTAAAGTGGTTGAGGAATTTTTACAGATAACGTACTGTCAGATCACATAGTGATACCGAAACGGAATATCAAGTTTGAACTTTCTGCGATTTTTCATTTATGAGCTACGCTGTTCACATACATACATACACACACACAGACCATTTGCTAAAAACCACTTTTTTGGACTCAGGGGACCTCAAAACGGATATTTCCGGTGAAAACTCGATATCGAACATTTGACACGATTACAATACTTCCTCTTACTTAGGAGTAAGAAAAAGTAATAACCTATATTTCCTTAGTTTTATAATAATTTTATTCATATATACTCAATATAAATAGCAATGTTTCAATTACATAACTAAAGAAATTTCTTTAATTTTCAACATATATCCCCATATAAATATAGTCAGGATTAGTACGTGACTACTTCCAGCCCCCAAGCATATACTGAATTATTATTTTATAATCTAAAAAAATAAGCGGAAAACTTGTTTTTTTTTATATTTATTATTTTAACGATTACCAAATATTATTTGTTTGTTTTATAAAGAAGCGATAGTAAAATCGCATTCCCAGTTTACGGCTTTCTTTTAAATTTGAAATTGTATCAATACTTTTAATGTATATTAATATTATTTTGATGTATAACAATATACATTCTACTAATGAGGTACTTTACAGAAAAGTTGCTGTTGCACTCCCAGAACGGCCAAAAAATCAATATTCTAGAGAAAATGTTTCTAAGTATACGAACTTTAAACAAAATCGTTGGATCGTTTTTGAGACAATCGCGGGAAGGCTGAAAAAAATATTCACTAAAGTCACACTTCTAGTTGATGGATATTGTCTGAAATCTTCGTGTCAAATGCGGTGATAGCACCTAAAAGGTGTACCAAGTTTGCGTGTCCTGCAATATTCCGCATTACGCAAACTGTCTCTCTGTCACACACTCACACATTACATTTCCTAATAAACGATTTTTTCGTATCCAGGAAACTTCAAAAAATGCATTTACAGTTACGGAAGGATACAAAATCAACCACCTTGCAGCGACGACGAAAGTGAATAGACCTGTAACACTAACATAGAGGCAGCACGTGCTTCTCTATATATTTGCAAAATTTTGCTCTCGCCTCCTGCTTCACTAGTCGTCATCGCTGCAAGATGGTTGATTGTATATTCTTCCGCCCCCCAACCGCACGCCCTCCAGTTTTGTATGAAGATACCTTTTAAATAGTGTATTCTTGTAGAAGATACACTATTATCTTATCCAAGAAACGAAATTTCCAACTTGAAAGCTTTATTAAAGTTTTCAATAACGAAATTTTTTAGAAGAAATCTAGAAGAGGCCATTCGACCTCTTTTTATTGTGGCACTAACCCACATTTTCACATCATTCATGGCTGTGCAACAGATCTTGTAGTTGCTGGATCATCAGCGCATCCAAAAATCTTAACGACTATTCTTTGATAAAATTAAATTTAGAGCCAGTGGCTCGCATATATCAGAGTTTATGTGCTTACCAGGGTGACAATGTGTGTGTCAGGCCTTCCGAGGTAACGATTAGATCATATTATATAATAATGCGGATTCATCCCTTTCAGGTAATTCACTTTATGTTTATACTTAATTTAACTGTAATATCAATAATATTGACGTAATTTATTTACAATATTATAAGTAAATCAACGATTGCCAAAGGCAACAGGTGGAAATACCCCAGCAAGACCATGGTAGTTTTCTCAACGAAATGCAACACCAGACTGCGATTGTTGCATTGAACAAGTTCATGGAAGAGGTGGCCAAAATCATCGACAGTGGAATAAATGTCCGTAATTCCAAGAACTAAAAAAAAATATGTTAGATTTAAAAAAAAATAATTATGTAGTTCCCGAACATAATTTAACTAAATTTAATTTATGGCTAAATAGTGATATCAAGTATTATTTTACAAAAAGCTCTTAAAATTGTAAGAACCAAATTTAGTAAATTACAGATAAAGAATAGATTCAATTTTTAATAATTAAAAGTAATTTTATTTTTTCGTACCGATTTTCACGATGACAGTTATAATATGTCATCTATTGAAGAATCAAAAGAATTTATTATACAGTCTTTAAAACATCACTATAGAGACTGTAGTGAATAAATTAAAAAACTTTAGTATATTTTACCGTATATAGTTGGGTAGACTGCAGTGCCTAGCTTGAGTCTCCCACTGCGTCATTCTATTCTACCGCATATAGTTAAAATTGTTAAACCGAACTAGTGGGGGAAAAAAATTATCTCTCAAAGGTGCTCCTTCTTGTGGTAAAACACTCTTTTCAGTTTGTTTGTCGAAGTTAATGTTAATTTGTGGGTTTATAAGCGACTACTAATCATTTCTTATAATTCCCATTACAAGATTGCTCAAGAAGGCATCGTTTAATTTTTGATGAACCTGCTAGTTTGGAAATGTTTAAATTATTGTTTGCTGGTAATGATACATCAGCAAACATTAAATATGAATCATACAATTTAGTTACTAAAACTCCAATAATTGTAACATTTAATAGATACCAATTTCCTCATGGCACAGCTTTTAATTCAAGGATGTATCGCCCACTGCGGGAATATCCTATGAATGAATATATTACTAACTTCAATCAAAATGTAAATCCATTTGGTGTCTATGAGGTTATTGTATAATTTCAATTTATGTATAAACCTGATAATAAAGAAATGCCTGAGGAATATTTCGATATACATGAAATATTATTTCAGGTAAATGAACATGATATTTCTGATCCATCTACAGCTTTAACACTTCCAGATTATTATGTTGTTCTTGAAGAATTGTTATTTTTGTACAAGGAATACAAAATAACCATCTTGTAGCGACAAAAATAAATATACATATTTATATATTTACAATTTAAATTTTCTCTTTCTTTTTTTTTTGCTACCACTTATATAATAAATTAGTGGTAGCTTTGTTTCGACGGTTTCTATTCAGTCGGCAAGTACATAACAAACAATTTGTACATACTAAACTATCATCGAAATAGCGATATCCAAAGGTGTATAAGCAGAAAAATTAGTTAATTGGCAATTTAAACCAATTTTAACGTATATTTGGTATGTATTTCCCAAGTACCACAAACACTAAAAAAATCTCGCAATTCTCTATCAGAATAATTATTAGATTAAACATTACATTGAATTACAGTATCAGGAGGTTCATACTTAGCAGTTGTCATAAGATTTGCTGCATTACAAAAAACAGTAACATTACGTGCACAAATTTTAAATTTAAACCTTTAGCAATTTGTCACTCACTATCCCAAATACTTAAAAGTGTTGCAGTATACTGTTATAGTGTTGTAATAATGGAAATATTAATGGCGAGCATACAAAAATTTAAGACTCATTCAGATGTTAATTCAAGGCGAACTACTTGATAATGGGATGCTTTCTGTTGCTACTTCACTTCCTATTGTTCGCTCAACTCACCCAGATGCTAGGTTGAGATCATCTACAAATTCTTGGAATCAAACATCTGTATAGCCAACATTTAACGATACTTCCACTTGGGATGAATGCAATAATAAGTTCATGATAACGGCACATTATACCCTAAGCAACAATTTTACCGGTTGAAATGAACCATATAATTTTTATTTTCATCTTTATCTTTTGTCCCATCTCGAGCCCCTTTGGTCATATTGATATAGAAGTGATTACTGAACAAAATTATTGTTGTATGTCTTTGTGAAAAAAAGAGTTTACATGTACTTGTCATATATTACTGCAGAAACTGAAGTTGAGCGAGATGCCTTAACCATTTTTTCAAAATTAAACTAATATGAGAAAAAATGGCTGTTTCATACAAATTGGCATGTACCAATATTTCGAAGAATAGTAATGGATGTATAATACTAAGCTCACTCCATTAATCATTTACAAGTCTTATATATTTTATTCCTATTGGAGAGTGATTTTAAATTGAAGAGGCCGTGTGCCCGTTGCTTTGAGTTTATGAGAAGGTAGGTTATAATAGTTGTAGGATAGCTTTGTATATTTTTCAATGAGAAGGAATGACGGTTTCATTGAATTTAAAGGTTTTTCTTAAGTTATGTAAATAGATATTGTATTTTGAGGTGTATTCCGTTAACATTTAATTGCGATATTTCTCTTCCATTTTAGGTTGTTGCATGCATAATAGGCGCCTAGTGGGATATCCAAATTAAATTTAAACGTTATTGATGAACAAGAACTGATCTATAGAATAGAGGAAGATTTATTCTATTTTTTGGTTATTATTATTAGGTGATCATTATATATAAATCTCATGAAGTTGGAATTTTCTCGTCAAGTGATTTTTTTAATTGACTATTTCCCATTAAGTAGGCTCCATTCTTCATGTTATTGTTTAGCTGTGGAACCGCATAAAGAATAATGAGCCTGAGGGAAAAATCAGAGAAACGAATGGCTAGTTATGACAGCAGAGGTATTAAACAGCAAGTGGTAAGACATATTAGATATTTAGGGATAGCAAGAAGAAGGAAAAGTGTAGTATATTTCCTTGCAATGAGAGCAAGTTGGGTTATAATATTGCAGTAAAAGGATTTTAGAGTTCTTATTGATACTAAAGAAAGTAATACACGCGTATTGATTGCATTCTAATGGAAAATCTCTTTTAGCAACTTATATTTTCAGTTCATTAACACTCATGCCATGAAACATTTTAAATAATGTACACCTTTCTGCAATAAATTCGTTATATTCAAACTATCTGACGCCTAAAACACTCAACATTCCTTCAAATTTCACTTTTCTGATCTTAATTATATATTATAACCGTATTTAGTAGGATGGCAGTGCTTCTGTTTACTCTTATTTGATTTTTCTTTTTTCTTGAATACTTGATTACAAACCTTGTGTGATGTGTCTTTTTTGATGCCTTAGAGTTAATTAATTATCTGCATAGAGTAAAAATAAATTATCTTAGAGTTAATTAATTATCTGCATAGAGTAAAAATAAAGTAAAATAATTTTTATTTAATCAGCCAGTTTTAATGTCCAATTATTAAATTAGATTGTACGCACGTACTTCATCGAGTATTAATATTTTTCAAACAAATATAAATTTACAAATATTATTTATAATAATTTATTTAGTAATTTTAAATTACTATAATTCTGGTCAGAGACCCTAAGCATTTAAGGCGATGCAACAGTGATAAGGCTCATTGCAATTTGTTTTCCTACGCGCCGTTCTCGGCAGCGGTTCTACTCGGGTAACCCAATATATATTTGCCATATCCAACATATGTCTTCCGACACGGCTTTCCTCCTTAATCTCCTACGCCAGACAGTTCTATTTTTGCGAGCCACTGAAATTAACAGCCCTTTCAGGTGGCTCTTGTTTAAGCCTTTCTTGGCAAGACTGTCGATTTGCTCGTTTCCAAATATACCACAGTCTTCGGGTAACCACAAAGAACTATATCGGTGCCAATGTTTTTAATTCTAGCAATTAGTTTATGGCAGCTTCTACGTTTTTAGAGTCAACTTCGGGTCTGTTAAGGCAACGATCGCAGCTCGGCAGTCCACCAGCAGCAATGTGATCTTCTCTACTCATTGTACTAGTGCTTGCAATGCCACCATCATGGCCATAATTTCTCCAGTGCAATTGGGACGAAACGTCGTTTCTTGCAAACTACTGAGGCGCCCTCCACCCGCAAACTTGAGTGTCTCTCATGGGAATGCCCAAACATCAATTCTAAATTTGATATAAACACTTCACTTGAAAAGGTCTCATTTCTGGAAACTAATGTGGTCAGTTTTATCAATGTGATCAACTGCGATCACGTACTGTAGGTAGTCAAGTGTATGGCATCTTTGTTGATTTTCGGGAAGCCTTCAATTCCGTAAGTCACCATAAACTCAGCCTTAAATGATTAAACTTAGGTATAAGTCCGAAACTTATTAGAGTCACCAGAAAATATATAACCAAGCAAGAATGAAAATATTAGAAAATAATTAAAATAGTAATGAAATAAATATTTCTAGATCCTTATGCAAAGTGAGATATTATCTCCACTATTGTTCTCTTTATTTTTATCCATAACACTAGTCACTCCTTTCAAAAAATCTGGTAAACTAAAGATATTAATATATATACTATAATAATGAACCAGTTCTAAAGAAAAATAAATTTTAAACTTTACCTATCTTGGTGTTCCCTATACATCTAGCGGTAAATTTAGGAATGCAACCGTATATTTTATCTCTAAGAGTCAAGTCGCTATCTCTCAAATTTTACAGATTATAAAAAAGTGTAAGTCGGATTCTTGCGCTCCAAAAGTAAGTTATTTGCTGCGTTAAGTGCCTCTGTTTTGTGATATTGTTCAGAAGTGTGGGCTTTGCAATACGTTGATATAGTGGAGAAAGTTCTGATAAAGTTCTTAAAATTATTATTACAAGTTCCTTTGCATACTCCAGATATATATGTGCGGTTAGAGACTTGCTAGCTTCATTTAAAAGTTAAAATTTTAAAGAGAGCATTGAAGTGGTGGCATAAATTGATGTTGCCTATAGATTACCCACCTAGGACCTGTTTAAACAGACTAATTGAACTGATGGATAATCAAAGATTGCCATTCAACTGAGCTGTTTCTTTCTGTCATGTTAAACGATATAGGTGCTTACGACGTATGGTATTGCTAAGTCCGGAGGTTTTGCGGAGAAGCTTTAATCGTTTATTAGAGAAACTTACTAATAATTGTATCAGCCGGGATATTAATTAAGCTTTAGTTTCCAGATATAACCCATATTTCAGATGTATTTTACTGTCCCATAACAGTTTATTGAATGCAATTTATTGAAAATTATATGTATATATGTTTTTTGTTTTTTTTTCTCTTTGGGCTAACAAGTGATAGTATTGTGTGTACATTTAAAGAGTGTTTTTTTTCTTTGTTTTATTATATTTGTTTTCATATCTTATTCTTTTATTTTATTTTATTAGTCGATGGAAGAACGAACCCCTATGCTATAGGATTGTATTTCTTTTGAGCAAATAAAATTTCATTTGATTATTTCCTATAGAGTAAACAGGTTTGTTTATGTTATTGTTTAACTGCGGAAGCGGATGAAAACTACTGAAACTAAGAGAAAACTCACAAGCAACGAATTGCTAATTTCGGCAGCAGAGGAATGAACAGAAAGAAGTGAAAGATATTGAATATTTCACTGATAACGTAATTTTCCTTAGTCTGGGAGAAATGGCATAATCCAAGTCATTATGGATAATGAGGTTCATTGGAGCATTATACATTTTCCAATGGATTTTTTAGTTTCAAGGCCTGGAGCATTAACAATACCCGTCCATAAAAGACAGATTATTTTAATTAATAGTTACAAATGATGAACCAATTTCTATTTTTAGGTAAGAAGGGATAATAAATCATATTACATTGGTGGCCATTACTTGTGAAAAATGTTATAATAAACGGTATTTAGAGAACATATATATCAATAAAGATAACACCATATTTCAAGTTGGTGATGTTTTACAGTTTGGGTTATATATAATTAATACTAATTTAGTAAATTCAGAAAATATTAAACAGTCCTGATTTAAATGTACATTAGGGTACATTAATTCGTATCTCATAAACTTAAATGTGAATGTTGTTCCAGATTTGGCGTTTCTGTGGCAAAGTGTGAATAATTAGAAATTCGGCCAGGCGTAAATATTGAAGAATTTTAAATATTATCGAAAGAAGTTGAAACTGATACTAAGTTGTATTAGCACAAACCAATTATAATTAGATTCTAAAAAAACTGATGAGTATACACATTAGTACTAAAACACAGAACAGTAAGAACGCAAAGGAAAAACGTTCTTTTATTAAATCGTAATAAATTTTGTTGAAATGAAAATGAACCATTGTGCAGACAGTCATAAATGACGAAGAAGTGGCATTATATAACATTCAGTGACGTGAAGTTATACAAAAGTGGTGATAGTATTTATACGAAAGAGTATCGAACAGTACATTTGAATACTGGCGAGAAGTATAAATGTTGAGAATGTAGTGTAGTGCATCGCATATGTACATTTGAATGGATATACCCGAATACGTTGAATGGAAAGCCCCAAATGCTTTGAATGGGAACATTATAAAATTTGAAATATAATTTCGTTACTCATAGAGGCGAGAAAAGCAAGCAAACTTAATAAATAGAACTCCACTGCTTGTAGAACTAGTCATTTGGAAACTCATATACTAACTTATACTGACGAGGAGCCATAGAAATGTAGTGTATATGATTTCAGCAATCCGGAATTATTAAAATGCATATGCAAAAACGTACAGGCGAGAAGCCCTATAAATGTAGTGAATGTGATTATAGTTGTATAAAATCAGACTATTTAAAACAACATATGCGATTACATACAGGCGAGAAGCCGTACAAATGCAGTGAATGTGATTTCAGTTTTACACAATCTGGACATTTGAAAAATCATATGCGAACACATACAGGTGAGAAGCCTTATAAATGTAGTGAATGTGATTTCAGTTTTAGACAATCTGGACCTTTGAAAAGACACATGCGAACACATACAGGCGAGAGGCCATATAAATGTAGTGAATGTGATTTCAGTTTTACAGAATCTGGACCTTTAAAAAATCATATGCGAACACATACAGGCGAGAGGCCTTATAAATGTAGTGAATGTGATTTCAGTTGTATAATATCCGACCATTTAAAACAACATATGCGATTACATACAGGCGAGAAGCCTTATAAGTGTAGTGAATGTGATTTCAGTTTTAGACAATCTGGACCTTTGAAAAGACACATGCGAACACATACAGGCGAGAGGCCGTATAAATGTAATGAATGTGATTTCAGTTTTAGACAATCTGGAAATTTGAAAAATCATATGCGAACACATACAGGCGAGAGGCCGTATAAATGTAGTGAATGTGATGTCAGTTTTATAAAATCCGCCTATTTGAAACATCATATGCGATTACATACAGGCGAGAGGCCTTATAAATGTAGCGAATGTGATTATAGTTGTATAAAATCCGACTATTTAAAACAACATATGCGATTACACACAGGCGAGAAGCCGTACAAATGTAGTGAATGTGATTTCAGTTTTACACAATCTGGACATTTGAAAAATCATATGCGAACACATACAGGCGAGAGGCCTTATACATGTAGTGAATGTGATTTCAGTTTTAGACAGTCTGGACCTTTGAAAAGACACATGCGAACACATACAGGCGAGAGGCCGTATAAATGTAGTGAATGTGATTTCAGTTGTATAAAATCCGACTATTTAAAACAACATATGCGATTACATACAGGCGAGAGGCCTTAGAAATATAGTGAATGTGATATCAGTTTTAGACAATCTGGACCTTTGAAAAAACACATGCGAACACATACAGGCGAGAGCCGTATAGATGTGGTGAATGTGATTTCAGTTTTACAGACTCTGGGCATTTTAAAAGACATATGCGTATACATACAGGCGAGAGGCCGTATAAATGTGGTGAATGTGATTTCAGTTTTAGACAATCTGCACATTTGAAAAGACACATGCGAACACATACAGGCGAGAGGCCGTATAAATGTGGTGAATGTGATTTCAGTAGTATGACTTCCAAATATTTAAAAGAACATATGCGAAAACATACAGGTGAGATGCCGTATGAATGTAGTGTATGTGATTTATGTTTTACAAGGTCTGGAACATTGAAAAGACATATGCGAATACATTGATGTGAGAGGCCGCATATATGTAGTGATTGTGATTTCAGTTGTGAAACATTCGACAGATTGGCCGACAATGTGCGAACATATACAGTTGAGAAGCCGTATATATTAGTGAATGTGAATACAGTTGTAGAATATCCAAAAACTTGAACAAACATTTGGGACATATACAGCTGCATAAATGTAGTGAATGTGATTTCAGTTTTACACAATCTGGGCATTTGAAAAGACAAATGGGAACATCTAGAGGCGAGAGGCCGTATAGAGGTAGTGAATGTGATTTCAGTTGTAACCGATCCTTTTGTGTAAAAAGGCATATGCGAACACATACTCGTCAGAACCGTATAAATGTAGTAAATATGATTTGAGTTGTGCACAATCTGGACATTTGGAAAGACATATGCGAACACATACTGGCGAGATGCCACTTAACTGTTGTGCATGGGATTGGAGTGTTACTGCGTTCGCTAATATCTAAATAAATAATTTAAAAACAACACTCAAGTTCCGTACTAGTGGTTTAATGCGATGTTTCGCCCAAATTACAATGAGCTTCTTTAGGATCATGTCACGTAGAATGAATTCAAATGGCGACCCTTATTCCATTCTGTTGTTAGTGGACGTGCTTAATTTTTCTTCCCGTACCCATTTTGCCCGGCCGAGGCCCCGCATCCCGTAAGATTACTTCGAGAAACCGTTTATTTTGCTTTTTGTTTTCCTTTCATTCGTGGTGTCAGCCATATTATGCTTAGGTGGATCCTATTTTCAACAGTTTTCCCATTCTCGATTTCCATCTCCTTTCTTGCGATATAATCCTAATAATTATTTATTTGGGCAAATATTTAGGTGTCCTCGAAATTTAACGCATACCCAGTTGCAGACGTATGTCTGGATGAGCAGACTTTTTGTTTTGTCACCCCTGAAGTGAAAATTATTAAGCCTCGTCCATAACTATAGCCAAGATGGCGGAATTACGGGCCTTTTTTCTGAACTACTATAATTCCCGTCAGTGTTCCATAGCATTCATGACGACACAATCCAGAAGACGCTCATTGCAATATGGAAGAAATGTCGCTTTCTTGCATTCAACTGAGTCGGCCTCAACCGGAAAAACGAGTTGTTTTTCATGACAAAACTCAAGTGGTCAATTCCAAAAATAGATATAAACACTACACTTTAAGCGGTCTAATTTTTGTAAACTAATGTGGTCAGTTTTAACAACACATTCACCGCCGATGTTTGTCTGGAGTTGGAACTAGTGATATTTTTTGTAATATTAAAATGATTTCTTATTTTTATCATGTACTTTAAGTAGTAAGCATTGTGGATTAATATTACTGACTGCTTAATTGATATTTTGGTTTGTTATTATAATTGATATCTTAAATGTTATTTGTTTGATAGTTATATTAATTTTTTATTTGACATAGGATTGATCTTATTTTTGAAAACCACAAATCTAATTGAAATACAATATTATCTTTAGATTGGTTGTAATTTTGTTCCCATATCTAAATAACCTAATATATTTCCTTAGTTTTATAATAATTTTATTCATATATACTCAATATAAATAGCAATGTTTCAATTACTTAACTAAAGAAATTTCTTTAATTTTCAAGATATATCCTAATATAAATATAGTCAGGATTAGTACGTGACTACTTCCAACCCCCAAGCATATACTGAATTATTATTTTATAATCTAAAAAAATAAGCGGAAAACTTGTTTTTTTTTTATATTAATTATTTTAACGATTACCAAATATTATTTGTTTGTTTTATAAAGAAGCGATAGTAAAATCGCATTCCCAGTTTACGGCTTTCTTTTAAATTTGAAATTGTATAATACTTTTAATGTATATTAATATTATATTGATGTATAGCAATATACATTCTACTAATGATGTACTTTACAGAAAAGTTGCTATTGCACTCCCAGAACCCCCAAAAAATCAATTTTCTAGAGAAAATGTTTCTAAGTATATGAACTTTAAACAAAATCGTTGGAGTCTTTTTTGAGACAATCGCGGGAAGGCTGTACAAAATATTCACCGAAGTCACACTTCTGGTTGATGGATATTGTCTGAAATCTTCGTGTCCAATGCGGTGATAGTACCTAAAAGTTATACCTAGTGTGCGTGCCCTGCAATATTCCGCATTACCCAAACTGTCTCTCTGTCACACACTCACACATTACATTTCCTAATAAACGATTTTTTCGTATCCAGGAAATTTCAAAATATGTATTTACAGTTCTGGAAGAATTCAAAATCATTCACCTTGCAGCGACGACGAAAGTGAATAGACCTGTAACACTGACATAGAGGCAGCTCGTGCTTCCTGTATATATATGCAAAATTTTGCTCTCTCCTCCTGCTTCACTAGTCGTCATCGCTGCAAGGTGGTTGATTGTATATTTTTCCGCCATCCAGTTTTCTATGAAGATATTTTTGAAGTAGTGTATTTATTGTAAAAGATATGTTTAAATATTTAGATTAAATTTTTTTTAAATATTTAAAACACTATAACACAGAATTTTCCTTTGCTTGAAAAGTCAAGCAAAAGTTGTAAATGTGCAGATAGTCAAAATCTTGAATGTCTAAAATGTATGCCAACCGCTCCATCAAGTCCCATCGATCTAGAAGAGGTCGAAGTAATTCCTCCGAAGAAATTTCGGATGGAGATAATAAAGGTCCGTTCACTGTGTGGAATTTATTGAAGACAGAACTATTTCTCAGAACACTGAAATTATTACATGTTCCCGATGTAGTACAGGAGACATGAATATTGTAACGCAGCTAGTCGTGCCATCTAGGAGAGAAGACAGGCACCTAAGGTTCTCTTAGTGGCCGCAGGAAGCGCTGGCGGCGCTCTAGAATTCTCTGGAATAGTTGAGAAGGTTCTGGAAGGTTCGCTACCGGTATAAATAGGGGGACCACAGAGAGTTGAGAGAGTTCCCAGTTACAAATGAAGTCACAAGTTTGTGAAAAGTGTACTAACAGAGAAGAAAGTGAACTTTTGTGGTTTAAACTGTGAAATAATTATTATTAAGCGTTGTATTTAGTAATTTATTGTGTATAGCAATAAATTGGTGTTTTCTTTATTGAAGTTTAGAGTATTTTATCCATACGAACCCACTTAAAACTAGTTGCAGTAGCTAGTTTAGAAAGGAAAAACGTTACATTTGGTGTCAGAAGTGGGATAAAATCTCTAAACAGGTAACAGTTTAGTATCAGTTTTATTGTATGCCCATAAGTACCAGAAGTCAAACGCGGAAAATGGGGGAACTGATGACATTTTTGAAAGAAATAAAAGACAAAATAGAGAGGGGCCAGGATGAAATGAACGAAATAAAGAAAGGCCAGGAAGAAATGAACGGCAAAATAGAAACGGGCCAGGACGAAATGAAAGCTGAAATTAAAGACCAAATAAAAAGGGGCCAGGACGAAATGAAAGACCAAATAAAAAGGGGCCAGGACGTAATGAAAGACCAAATAAAAAGGGGCCAGGACGAAATGAAAGACGAAATAAGGAGGGGCCAGGATGAATTACTAGACAAAATAGAGAGGGGACAGGATAAAATGAGAGTAGAAATAAAAAAGGAGATAAATAAGATCCAAGAAGGAATAAAGAATGACATAGACAAGGTCCAGGAAGAATCAGACCAGGTCCAAGAAGAAAGGCGAGTTAAAATCCGAAATGGAGAGGAAGATACGCGAGGCGAGTTAAAATCCGAAATGGAGAGGAAGATACGCGAGGTAGAAAAGTATGTAAGACGCCGATTGGAAAGCACGGTGACTGGCTTGCCCAAGGTTGGAGTTGGAGCCTCACCAACGGTAAACATACAGGAAAATGAAGACCCCCGAGTAGCGTTCAGAGCGCTTGCGCAAATTAAGCCGCCAACCTATGATGGAGCATCATCGTGGGCGAACTATTTGCTACAGTTTAATGCTGCCGCTTCCGGAAATGGATGGAGCGAAAAAGAGAAAGCAACATCACTGATTATCTCGTTGCGGGGTGAAGCATTTAAAACTAGTTGCAGTAGCTAGTTTAGAAAAAAAAACATTACAATATTTTTCTTTTTGTCATTAATAGCTTAAAAATTAGATCTAATTATTATTAATTTTATATTGTTCATATTATTCATACTTTAGTTTTTATTTTTACATTTCATTTATTTTTATTTAATAATAATATTAATAAGGGAGGAAAAGAAACAAATTTTTTACTTTATATTTTCTGTTTAAATGAATTTTATTTTTAATTTTATTATCTCACATTGTAATAAGAACCAAGAGTATTCTGTTTTTTGTTTTGTTATTTTTCTTTCCATATTGTAAAGCAGGTTAAAGTTTATTTATTAATTGTTTGTGTAATACCTGATAGTTTGTAAGCCATTATGTACGCACATACCAATTCATTTTGCCATGATGTAATTAAGTGCAAATAAAAATATTGATTGATTGTATTTTGACGTGTATTCCATTAACAATTACTATTGTTTACATAATAGTCGCTTAGCAGGGAATCCAAATTAAATTTAAACATTATGATGAACTAAGCAAGTTAGTTATTCGTTTGAAATTAAGTAAGTAAAAATATAATTATCTTAGATTTATTCTAATTTAGAACTGAGATTCGATCTATTTTTTGGTTATTATTATTAGGTGATACTTATATAAAGCCCAAGCAGTCGGAACTTTCTGGTACAGTTGATACTCTTATTCCCTATTTCTTGTAGAGAAAGCTCATTTGTTTATATTATTGTTTACTGTGAAACCGATGGAGACTACTGAGACTGAGAGAAAACTTCTAAATAGTTAAGTGGTTAAATAATTAGTTATTAGTAATTAACCAATTTCTATTTTTAGGTAAGTAGTGATGATAAATCGCATTTCATTGGTGACAGTTATTTGAGCAAAATGTGATAATGAACAACATCTATAGTATACATATAAAATAAACTGCTGGACAAAAGTATTGCATAAAATTTTTAAATGATGGAATTTAACAGTCTATTACTGTACTTTTTATTATACAATCGTTGTAAATGAACTATGAACCAAAGTGAAATAAGAAACTGACTGACCATTTGTTTATGTTTTTAAATGACTAATTTTCTAAACTCTAAAAAATACAATAATAATCCCAGTTCATCACTTTCACTGTTTCTGGTAATTTCTCTCTCCTACACTTTTTTGTTTTGTTTTTTCTTATTAGTTCTTCTTTTTCGATTTTCGTTCTCAGTATGGGCATGGTAATTACCTTCATGGTAATTATTCGGAAGAAATTGCAGTACGTGTGTTCACATTACATGAGGAATGGCTAAATCAAGCAACAATTGCTCAGAAACTACGAATGAGCCAATCCACTGTCTAAAGAATTTTTGCACCCCATAGGGAGACTGGTAGGTGAGAGATATGCAAAGGTAACACTTCGCCAACAGGGCGAAGGGATGGGGGCAGTGTTATGATTTAGACAGGAAAGTTTTGACGGACGTACAAAGTTACATATCGTGGAAAATGGGTCGCTAAATGCCCGGAAGTACCTTGAATGGTTCTTCAGCGACATGTTGTGCTAATTTCTGAAAGAGTCGGTGATGATTTTCTATTAATGTGCGACAATGTCAGATGTCTCACTGCTCGAGTTGTCCTTGGCTACAGGTAGCTGGGATTCGACGTTTGGTTTCTCCACCGAGAAGTCCAGATCTCAATCCAATAGAACACCTTTGGGACACAATTGGAACATGGCTCAGACATCGACTGATTGCCCCTAGCGATATCAGGGAGCTATGTACAGCAGCTATTGAAGAATGGAATGAGATTTCTCAAAAGCTTATCCAAAATTTAATCTCTTCAATGCAAGAAGGCATGCTGCAGTTATCAGAGCAAGTAGAGACATCACTAAATACTGTTGAAAAAATGAAGAATTGATAAGAAATGAGAAAGATTTTTATTTGTAATTTTATAGATTTTTTTTTTAGTTTTATTTTTTATTCTGTGTAATAATACCAGGTTTTTATTAAACTTTTGGTAGTTTTTCTTTTTTTTCCTTTGGATTAGAGTTCATCAACATGAATCCATAAAAAAAAAAAAAACGAAAATACCTTTCAACTTCAAATTATAATATTTTGAAATTTTATGCAATACTTTTGTCCAGCAGTTTATATGTATATATATCAATAAAGATATCACCATATTAATAAGTCAGTGATGTTTTATAGTTTGAATTGTATAAAATTAATAGTAGTTGAAATAATAAAGAAAATTTTAAACAGTCCTGATTGAAATGTATATAAAGATAAATTAATTCGTATCTCATAAACATAAATGTGAATTATTTAAAATATTAAGATAAATAAATTCACTACAATACTTTACTTTACTGTTCCAGATTTGACGTTTCTGTGGCACAGTGTGAATATACTTCAGCCATAAATATTAAAGCATTTCAAGTATTTCCGAAAGATGTTGAAACTGATACTAGGGTAATATAGCACGAAAGAAGTGTAAGTAGATTCTTACAAAACTGATCAGTATACACATCACTATTGAAACACAAAACACTAAGAACGCAAAAGAAAAATGTCTTCATAAAAAATTTTGCTAAAATGAATTTGAACTATTATGCAGGCAGTCTTAAAGGACGAAGAAGTGTATTATATACCATTCAGTGATGAGAAGTTAACAAAAGTGGGGATTTGTTGTGGTGGTTGGTTCCGTAGTGCTGGAAAGCATCAGAGATATTTTCCGTGGTAGCCTGCTTCATTTTGTGGTCATCGACCGGTTTCGGGCGTTCGCCCATCTTCAGTGTTGGCACACTGTCTGAAAAACGCATCCTGAAGATGGGCGAACGCCCGAAACCGGTCGATGACCACAAAATGAAGCAGGCTACCACGGAAAATGTCTCTGAAAAGTGGGGATAGTAGTTATAGGAAAGTAATATCGAATATTACATTTGTATTCACGTATACTGGCGAGAGTTATAAATGTTGAGAATGTGATTGATTGTAGTGCATCGCAAACACACTTTGAATGCACATACACGGATACATTATGGCTCAAGGTCACAATTGCATTGAATGCGAAGATTAAGAAATTTGAAACATAATTTGCTTACCCATGCTAGTGAGAAACTATACTTATGTAGTGAATGGTACTCCACTGTTATGGAGTTGTGGGGTGCCAGGCATTTGGAAACTCATATACTAACTCATATTGGCGAGCCATAGAAATGAACGTGATTTCAGATGTAAGCAACCTGGAATTATTAAAATGCATAAGCAAATACCCACATGCGAGAAGCCGTTGAAATGTACTGAATGTGGTTACAGTTGTTAATCATCCGGAATTTTGACGAAACATATGCGAACACATACAGGCGAGAAGCCGTATAAACGTACTGAATGTGATTACAATTGTTTATCATCCGGAATTTGGGCGAATCATAGGCGAACACATACAGGCGAGAAGCCGTACAAATGCAGTGAATGTGGTTTTGCTTTTTCAGGATCTGGAAATTTGAAAAGACATATGCAAACACATACAGACCAGAAGCCGAATTAATGCAGTGAATGTGAGTTTAGTAGTAAACTATCCGATGTGTTAAAAAGACCTATGCGAACACATTCAGGCGAGAAGCCGTATATATGTGGTGAATGTGATTTCAGTTTTACAAGCCGTGGATGTTTGGAACATCATATGCCAATACATACAGGCGAGAAGCCGTATAAATGTACTCTGAATGTGATTTCAGTTGTATATCATCCGGAATTTTGTTGAGCCATATGCGAACACATACAGGCGAGAAGCCGTATAAATGTAGTGAATGTGATTTTAGTTGTGCACATTCCGGAAATTTCAAGTCCCATATGCGAACACATACAGGCGAGAGGCCGTATAAATGTAGTGAATGTGATTTCAGTTTTACAAGGCTTGCAACTTTGAAAAATCATATGCGAATATATACGGGTGAAAAGGCGTATAAATGTACTGAAGTGATTTCAGTTGTATATGATCCGGAATTTTGTCGAACCATATGCGAACACATACAGGCGAGAAGCCCTATAATTGTAGTGAATGTGATTTCAGTTGTATACACTCCGGATACAGGCGAGATTTCACATACAGCGATACAGATGCCACATATTTATGTGTTGCATTTTAATCATAACTCTTAGCAAGACCTTTGTGCAGAGTGGTTAAATTCACTTCAACTTGGCTACTAAATAGTTTGTCACTTACTTCAAGGCTGAAACCAGGTAATTACGCTAGGTATTTTATTTTATTTGTAAATACTTCTCATTCTGTTAGGCATCTTTTTCTTGTACCAGTGTGAAAACCTTCTATTAGTTTCAGCTAACCTCACTCATATTCACTTATTAGGATATATTACTGCTTTAGTTTCTTGTAACCACTTTTAGCTGATCAGATTGAGTTTTTGTTTGCTAATAACGTTTCTTCATTACAGAATTAAGCACCTTTCTGATACGAGAATAACTGTGTCCTACAACTTAGGTAGGTCGGTGACCGAGGTGGCGACAGATGGTGGCCAGTCGGTGGTTAAAAAAGACTGTTAATAGATGGTAGCCAGGTGGCCTCTTGAATGTTCATTGACCTTTGTATGAACGGAATACCGGCCAGGTGGCTTCTGTACATTGACTGTATAATAACCCCTGTTTGAAAGGGTTTAGCGGCGTTTCTTTGACTGTGTATTGTCCCATGTTTGAAAGGGTTTATTTGTCACAGTTCTTGACCTGCAGATAGCGGCTGCCTGGAACCACTAGTTATAATTTTTAGATTTATAATTTATTTATAAATTATATCTTTTTTGCCATCACATTTGGTATTAGTAAAGTGGTATTCATCATGTGGCACCTTAAAATATTAGTATAGAAAGTCTGGCTCTGTTTGACAATAGGAGATTCAACATTGATTGCATGTTTGTTTATAAACTCCTAAATAATATTATTAATTGCCCTGACTTACTCAGAAAACTTAACATTCATGTGCCTTTGAAGAGTACTCGTTAAGAGATTAATGTTTTCAAAACCTACAACGATACAAACAATGCAAAGATTCGTCCACTGTTACGAATAATGAACAATTGCAACAAATTATTATAGTTAATCACAGTTATATTGTTAGTAAATATAAATTATCTATTTTTTATTTTATGTTATTTTTTTTTTTTTTTCCAGTGTTTTATATACATATATATATTACATGTTCTCGTTTATTTTATATTTGACAATGTACTAGTAATTGTAATTTTATGTATAATAACTGGGCATTCACCCCCCGTTTGTAAATAAATAAATAGCAACACTTCTGTAAAGTACCTCATAAGTGGAATGTATATTTGTACCATCAAAATAATATTGATATACTGGCAGAATTTCAAATGTGATGAAAATCAGCAATCTGGAAGTGCCATTTTACTATCGCCTTTTTTATATAAAAAAAAAAATAAATAAACAATTGATTTTAGGTAATTCTGTAAAAAATGTTATGTAAAGTTCCATTTGCTATATCAGGAGGTTCGGTTTATATTATTTGCGCTTATTTTTTTGATTATCAGATAATAATTCATTATATGCTTGGGCTGGTAGTAGTGCCCTACTGCTTCAAGGGGCTTAAATTCATTTAAGGTATGTTTTTCTCTAAAGTGATTATACAATTCTATCATCTAAACAAAACTAATAAGATCTTCAGATTGCCAAAATTCCGAGTATCAAAGAAAATTAGTAAACCGGAAGTGCGCTTTTACTGAAGAGTTTTTGCAGTTTTCGACGAATTTCCTTAAATTTGATACACTAACTATAAAATTTGTCAATCTTAATTTTAAGAACTGAAGTAAGAGCAAGTTGTCTGACTGTTTCACACCAGATTTTTTGCGTTGTGTTTAAATATTGAAATATTATTTTCGGTGACCAAAGTTATATAATTTCACCAACGTATAATATGGTGATATATATACATATACAATAAATGTGGTTCATTATCACATCTTGCTCAAGTAACAGTCACCAATGAAATATATTTTATCATCACTTGTTACCTGAAAATAGAAATTGGTAAAAAAAAAAAAGAAATAATTATCTATTAATTAAATTTCAAAATTTATTTATTGTTTTTAATATTACAATAATTTTAATAGCAAGAGTTCAGTGAACTAAACAATAATAAAATCAAGATATTCATTTCTTCATCAATTGATATCAAAATAAACATTTACCTGTTCATATTTATATAATATAATATTATTTTTTACTGCAATTATTGAAAATAAGATTTCTGAATTTATGCTTATATCTTACTGTATGATTTGTTTTTACCACACTAATTTATAAAGGAACGTAAATAAATAGCATTTAATAATCAAAGTATCTTCCCTGTTTAGTTGATCCATCATCTATACATATATATATAAATGATTTACTTTATTCATTAGCAGTCAGTAAGTGAACATCATATTTTTCGTCTCTGTGCGTTTTGTTAATTTTATAGTGGTTAAAGTTTGAATTTTGGATTGAATTTTTGATGAGCTCTTGTTTGAAGAAAGTGAAAAACATATAAAAATTTTTAGAAAAATCTAACGAGCAGTTTTTTAGTAATTAATTAAAATAATAATTGAAATCTACAGCGGTTGTGCTTATGTCAGGGCAAAGGTTGTTAAATTAGTTGCTACTGTTTGTTATTAAGAGAAGAGAATTCAGAAAAGATTGATTAAGAGAGAAGAGAGGAGAAAATTAGTATTGTGAGTATCCCTTCCACTTTACGATCTTACCATGCCTACTGACAGAGAAAGTACAAGTGGCGCTCCATGTGGTGCACTGTCAATGATTGTAACGGGTGGGGGTGATTCAAATAGTTTAATTATTTCTAAACTGGACTCGCTATCTAGTGATATAGCCGCAGGTAGAAGAGAACAGGCCTCTTTGTCAACAGAAATAAAAGAGCTAAAAAATGAATTTAAAAAATTATCAGAAAAACTTGAAAAAGAACTTCAAATATGTAAACGAAAAATTTCTGCGTTAATGGAGGAAAATAAGAAGATCAAAGAACAAATTACCTTATTAAATAAAGAAATTTCATTTTCCTCTCAAACCCCCTTTTTGTTCAATGTCAAGATTGATAATTATCCTGTTACGGCTGATGAAAATTTATTTTTGATAGTTAAGAAAATGTCTGAAGCTATCGGTCTAGCACTTAGAGAGGACATGATTGACTATATCTACCGCCGTAATTTGGGGAAAAAGATTCCTCCTTCAATTATAATCAAATTTTTGCACATATCCTTAAAAACTAAATTTATTATATGCGCAAAAAAGAATAAAGATAAACTATATCCTGAAGATCCGAGTAGAAGTATTTATGTAAATGAATTACTTTCTCCATTTAATTATAAATTATTTATCAAGGCCAGAAATTATAAGAAACAGGGTCTTTTAGAGTCAACTTGGCATAGGAATGGTGTCATTTTCGTTAAAAAGAAGGAAGATGATCGTCCTAAAGCCATTCGGTGTGAAGATGATTTGCAGGCTTTGAATCCTGTTATACCTGCGTTATTTACTTCGGATGATGAAGATCAGGATCCTCCATTTGAATCTGATGCGTCTACATCGTCTGCTGGCACCAAAAGGAGGAGAGGAGAACAAAAATTGGGGCGATCTCCATCTATTAAAAATTTTTTATCCCGAAAGTACAAATAAGTTCATGTATTACTTCTTCTAAACATGGGTGTTTGTTTAAGTCTTCCTCATTTAATGTTAAACTGAATACGCTAATGGAACCGCCAGCTTCTACACAACATAATTTTCACTCATCTCTCAATCAAAAATTCCCTCAAATTTTGTTTTGGAACGCCCAAGGTTATAATAATCTATGTCAGAATATTCGCAACTTTGAAAACTGTGATATAATCTGCTGTTCTGAAACATGGCATCTTAATGAAATAAAAAAATCTCCGTTCAAAGGTTTTGAATTGGCAGCATCATCTGTGGCTATTAGAGAGAAATCCAGAGGAAGAGGAAGTGGTGGTCTACTGATCTTCGTCAAAAGTGATATGTTTGAAGTTCGTGCTATTGAGTTGTGTCACTGGTGGTTAATTTTAGAGCTTAAAAGTGAGTTTGTTTCTTTTATATTAATTTTTGTTTATTTCAAACCTTCATTAGACATCTCTGTTCTTTTAGATTTATTAGATATATCAGTCAAGAATTTATTATATAATAATAGAAAACTATATATATTGGGGGGCGACTTTAACTCAAGGGTTGGTATTATGGAAAATTTTGATGAAATTTGCGACTATTCTAATCTTAATGAAGTACACGCTAGTTTAGACGAATATTGTAATCAGAGAGGTCGTCTGCTAACCCAATTTATGCTTGACAATTCATTTATTCTTATCAATGGTAGGTCTTATAGCGATTATCTGGCGCAATTTACTTTTGCTTCTCATTTAGGCAAAAGCGTTAACGATTTAATTTGGTGTAATTTCGCTAACATGGATGATATATACGATTTAAAAATCCTTAACAATATCTCACTGTCTGATCACTTCCCTGTTTTATTGCAACTTAATTTTAATTATCAACATTCTACTTGTAACTTCTCTGATCCTGTTGTTAACAAGGTGGATTTATTTAAATGGGATAGCAACAAATCTGACCTCTATAGAGAATTTATGATGTTCTCTGAAAAAGTTTCTATTGTTTGTAAATCATCCGATATTATGTATGAAAATTTTCTAAACACTCTAACATATGCCGCAACCTGTCTCGGGTTAAAACATGTAAAAACTATATATAATAAGCCAAATTATTCTTTTAATAAACCATGGTATGATTAGAACTTAAATCTTTAAAAAAATTAGTTAAACAGCAGTTATCTGTCTGTAGAAAAAGCGGCTTTTTGGACTTAGACTACAATATGTATGTATTGTTAAAAAATAATTATAGAAAGTTAATTAAGGAAAAAAAGAATAACTATGACAAGCTAATATTAGATGATTTTTCAAATACTAAAGATCCTAAGTCTTTTTGGTCAGTAGTTAGAAAATTTAAAACAAAAAGAAATAATTTTAATCAAGTTTCTCTCGAAGATTGGGAAAAATCTACTCTGATATTTATCAACCATGCCCTAGAATTGATGGTTATTATTTCGGCGTTTCCTTACCTATTCTCGATGAGGCAATTGATTTTAATGAAATCATCCTAAGTTTATCAAAGTGTAAATTAAACTCTGCTCCTGGTCAGGATGGTTTTTCATCTGAGTTTCTGAAATTTCTTCCGCAAAACTGGTTACTTTACTTGCAGGTTCTATTTAATAATATTTTAGAAACTGAATGTACTCCTAAACTTTGGTCGAAAATTTCTCTTTGCATGCTGCACAAAAAGGGCGACAGACATGATCCTGTTAATTATAGAGGGATAGCTCTGGCTAATTGTACTTTAAAAGTATTCACTCAAATCTTGTTAAATCGTTTGATCATTTGGGAATCGGAACTTAAAATTTTGCCGGAATCTCAATCAGGGTTTCGGAGTGGTCGTGGCTGTCTTGATAATATTTTTACTCTGTCTTCTGTAATACATTTACACTTACGTTTGCCGAAAAGGGTTGTTTATGCTTGCTTTGTGGATTTTAAACGGGCATTTGATTCTGTTAAACATCACCTGCTTTGGACTAAACTGTTTTTAATGGGATTGAGCCCTAAAATTATCAGAATTTTAAAACATTTGTACGATAATGCTATTCTAAATGTAAGAGTAGGATCTAATTTATCCTCTGATATTTTAATGACAGAAGGGGTTTTACAGGGGGAAATTCTCTCCCCTTTCCTGTTCATCTTGTTTATATCAGATTTAGAAAAATTTTTTATGGAAAGGGAAGGTATTTCTGGTCTGAATATAGATGGCATTAATGAATTATTGGTTCTCTTATATGCAGACGATCTGATTATTTTGTCTGACTCTTATGTTGATATGAAAAGAAAGTTAAAGGCACTGGAGGAATATTGTCATCTTAATTCCCTAAAAGTAAACCCCGTTAAAACTAAAATTATTAAATTTCATAGAGGACGTACAACTCTTTTGGAAAAATTTGTCTATGAAAATAATGAAATCGAGGTAACAAACAAATATGTGTATTTAGGCGTACAGTTTTCCTCTTCCTCTATGTTCCTCTCAGCTACTGAACATTCAATTTCGAGATTTAACATTGCTGCTGGCACCGTAAATAATATTTTGGCGAAGGTCAAGAGTAATTCATGGCCCAGTAATGTTGCACCATTTAATTCAATTGCCCGTTCCACATTGCTCTTTTCGGTACAAATTTGGGGATTAAGGTATTTAGATCGTCTAGAATATGCCCAAACAAATTTCTACAAACGTCTCTTTCATTTATTAAAATCCACTCCATACTATATAATATTATTAGAAACTGGTATACCACATATGGCCTCCACTGTTTTTAAGCTTGCTATAAAGTGGTTGTGTAAAATACTCGAAATGGACCGTTCCAGATTACCACGTATATGTTATGATAGGCTATTACTTCTCGATTCTTCACCATCTAATAATATTAAGTTTAACTGGGTAACTCAAATAAAGAAATTTTTTATAAGTGTTGGTTACAATAATCTATGGGAAAGGCAGGATCCTTGTGTAATTCGAAAAAATTTGAATATAATTTTGTCCACCTACGAAGCAAATTTAAACAATTCTGATGTAGCCAGGCTGTACTCCTCTAATTACAGTATTTATTATAAAAATATTCCCTTAAATACTTCGGCTGTTCAAAATTATTTACTATTTTCTCTACCATTCCATGTCAGTAGCATAATATTTCAACTCAGAACTTGCAGTAATTTTTCTATAAAAATTGTATATAAAGCAATAGCTTATTTAATAAAACCTAACCAGCTTTGCACTCTTTGTAATCTTTATGAAAATGAAGACTTATTTCATTTATTTATTGCTTGTCCGAGTTATGACTGTTTAAGAGTAAAATATTTACCTCAGTTATCTACTCTATCTACTATTAGCAAAGAAGAACAATTATTTAATTTACTGTCAGTTCAGTCGAAATTTGATTGTTTTAAGATATATAACTTTATTACAAATGTATTAATGTTGCGTTCATCTATAATTAATGAATAACATAAACTGTTAAGTAAGGTAAATGCCGCTTATAAACTAAACCTTAATGCTGTTACTATAAGCTATTTAAAAATGAAAGACTAACTGTTTTGCAATAGTTGTCAAGATGGGCTAAATTTTTGCCGTTATTGCTTTTATTTTTATTTTATTTTATTTTATTTTTTTGTTTGTTTTATTATTATATTAAATATGTATTTACTTTTATTTTTATTTTTTAAACTTTGTAAGCAACTCCCTACAATAAGCTTGTAATGCTTCAATGTAGTAAATAAATAATAATAATAATAAATACTTTATTCATTATTTCCTTTTTATTTGGTGTTGGCATTATTATTATTACTACATGCCTGTAGCCATTGATTTAAATTGTTTCTTATCATTAAACATTTTCCATCATCACAAACATTCTTCTGTATATTTAGAAAAATTTCTAATACAGTATAGATTAGTACAATTTAAAATATTTTCTAACATATTACATTCTATTTGATTAATTATCGATATAAATTTGCTGAAATATTTAACTCTATGCATCAATATAACAATTAAATTTTGTATTGTTGAGTTTTTCAATGTCGTTACTAGTGAGATTCAATCTAAAAGCGTCAACTCGTTTTTGTTGTGGTGGTTGGCTCCCAACAAGAAGGGAGCTCCCTCCAACAACAGAGTTTAAAAATTATACCCCCACTTGTTGTTTCCATTGTAAGAAAAATTTGCCCTTTAGCAACCCAAACACGTGTTTTCACCCAGCTGACCATACTCCTTGACCTAGTTTAAGAGTTAGTTAGTTAGTGAGTTAGTTTTAAATACAGTAAGTGTGTAAACTAACTTCACTCTGTGCAAGTCTGTGTTGTCACACTGTCTGAAAAACGCATCCTGAAGATGGAAGAACGCCAGAAACCGGTCGATGACCACAAAATGAAGCTGACTACTACGGAATATGTCACTGACAATCTATTTTATTTCTAATCAATTCACTGCAATCTTATGATCCCAAAAATTCATTGCACCTATTTTTTCCAATGAACATTATAAAAACCGGCAAAATTAAAAGGAATCAGATCAAAATTTAATAAATTTACCAGCCTGTCAAAACATAACTATATCATTAGCCTATAGGAGCATTAGTACATCCTGTCTTTCGTTTATACTAATTGCACCGTGATCTCTTAAGAAATCTGTAATGTTGGAGATGAATAAAGAAAATAAAAGTGGGCTAAGATTTTCCCCTTGGAGAACTCCCTCCGTGACATAAACCTCTTCTGTTTGTTTGCTGTCACTTTCGATAAATATTGATGCCTTGTCATAAATATCTTTTATTATATTAACAATTTCACCATAAATGCCCCACTTTATGCAACTTTTCCCATCATTTCACTTGCAACAGAGAATGAAATGTCCTTTGCAGATCTACGAAAAATCCATAGACTTTTGCTCTTTTTTTCGTAAGTTTAAGTTAACTAGAGCCGATAGAGAG
Organism: Triatoma infestans; assembly: GCA_011037195.1. Lineage (NCBI taxonomy): Eukaryota > Metazoa > Arthropoda > Insecta > Hemiptera > Reduviidae > Triatoma > Triatoma infestans. Next base: position 189,477 of record JAAEAF010000923.1, read on the forward strand.
AAAATACCATCTCTGCAACCCCTTTCTTATCGAAACTCCATTTGTTCATCAGGTAAAATATGTCTACTTTCAGCCCAATCAGTTAGTCGTCTTGTTAATATTCTTGTCAATATTTTAACAATGTTATTAACAAAGGCATGCCTCTATAATTGGATCAAGGGGATCTGCATTTTTGTAGATCATTTAAGTTTGATCTTTCCCCAACTTAAAGGAATTTTTTCTTGCTCCCACAGTTTTGTAGAGATTCAGTAGGTAATGCAACCAATTTGGTGGAAGTAATTTCAAGTATTCATTTATTTATTTCTTGACAACTCTCATTCCGCTAATTGTTAATGCCTCTGAAATTATTGTTATTAAGTTATCATTTAAATCGTCTACTGCAGAACTATGGAAGTAAATATTTTTAGAATTCATTAAAATTTCTTTAAAATGTTCCATATGTAAGAGCTTGTGTGCTCTTAAGCTTCCTCTTTTTGCTGTCTTTACTCACTGTTGATATATCTGTTGCGTCTGATTCATCAATATCAGTTTCTTCATAGAGTTTAAACTTCTCCGGTATAACTGAGTTTGAATTCAAACATTCATTCAGGTCATTATTTCTAATTATTTTCGGAGATTTTTCCGTAGTACTCACCAAAACTTGTCCATTCCTTACCCATTCGTATTTCAATTCGTTGCAACTTTTGTGAATTCTCGCTTGCTTAAAAAAAATTCAGTTCAGGCGTCAAATATTCAAGATATATAAACAGGAACATCAGGACTTCCATCCACAAAACATTTGAGATGATAAACGTATTTTATTTTCTATAAGCAATTTCAAAAGTTATTATTTTATCTTTGTTCTTTAAGGATTTTAGTAGGATATTTGTCGTTTTTACTCTTCATAGGAAAGCAACTTGTAAAAAATCTGGATTTAATTCAAATTTGATATGTTTACATATTTTATAAAAATTCCTAAATAATTTTCATTTATCAGTTTTAGGAATGTTTGCAATTCTAATTGAATTATAGCGGATGGACTGTTTTAACTGGATTAGTTTATCTTTGAGTCGAAAATTCTTCTTTTTTGGGTCATTATTTACTTTTTTAATATACATAATTTCGTGTTTAGTCTGCTTAAGAGATGTTTATTTAGTGATTTTCGCATGATATTACAGTCGAAGAAATTCGTTTATTTTCTTCACTACTTTATCTGATTCCTTTCTTAATGTTTTAAGAGTCCAGTCCTTGCAGCCAAAGAATCCATTAGAAAAATAACTAATAATCCATTTTCGTCCGGAACCGCTAATTTGTTTGTTAGATATATATTGGTACTGGATAAAGTATCAGCTTACAATATATTTTAATAAATGGACGTTAAAACAGCTTAAAATAAAGTGTTTATATCTATTTTTGCAATTGATCTCTTGAGTTTTGTCATAAAAAACACTCACCTCTTTTCGGGTTGACTGACTCAGTTGAACGCTAGGAACCGACGTTTCAAACATATGCAATACGCCTTCTGGATTGTGTAGTCATGAATGCTAATGAAACACTGTTAGGTATCCTAGTAGTTCAGAAACAAGCCCCGCCATTCCGCCACCAGGCTATAGTTGTGGGCGAAGCTTAATTTTCCTTTCAGGCGTCTCAAAACAAAAACTCTGCCCATCCAGACATACGTCCGCAATTGGGTATGCGTTAAACTTCGAGGACAACTAAGTACTTGCCCAAATAAATAATTATTAGGATTATATCGCAAGAATGGAGATGGAAATCGAGAATGGGAAAACTGTTGAAAATAGGACCCACCAAAGCATAACGTAGCTGACACCACTCATGAAACGAAAAGAAAATGCAAAATAAACGGTTTCTCGAAGTAATCTTACGGGACGGGGGTCCTCCGCCGGGTAAAATGGGCACGGAAAGAACAATTAAGCACCATCCACTACTTGCAGAAAAGATGGCGGAATAAGAGTCGCTATTTGAATTCATTCAACGTGACACGACCCTGAGGAAGCTCACTGCAATATGGGCGAAACATCGCATTAAATCACCAGCACGGAAAATTGAGTGATCCATCCAATTATTTAATTATATATTAGCAAACGCAGTAACATTTCGCTCCCATGCGCTATATTTAAGTGCCATCTCGCCAGTATGGGTTCGCATATGTCTTTCCAGATTTCCAGATTGTGTAAAAGTAAAATCACATTCACTACATTTATACGGCTCCTCACCTGTATGTGTTCGCATATGCCGTTTCAACCCATCGCATCGTTTAGTACTGAAATCACATTCACTACATTTATACGGCTTCTCATCTGTATGTATTCGCATATGGTTTTTCAAATGTCTAGATTGTGTACAACTGAATTCACATTCATTACATTTATATGGCTTCACATCTGTATGTATATGCATATGCCGTTTCAACCCATGGGATCGTGTACTACTGAAATCACATTCACCACATTTATACGGCTTCTCACCTGTATGTATTCGCGTATGTTCTTTCAAATGTCCAGATTGTGTAAAACTGAAATCACATTCACTACATTTATACGGTCTCTCGCCTGTATGTGTTCGCATATGTTGTTTTAAATGTTTGGATGCTGTAGTACTGAAATCACATTCACTACATTTATACGGCCTTTCGCCCATATGTGTTCGCATATGATTTTTCAAAGGTCCAGACTGTGTAAAACCTAAATCACATGCATTACATTTATACGGCCTCTCGCCTGTATGTGTTCGCATATGTTGTTTTAAATGTTTGGATGCAGTACTACTGAAATCACATTCACTACCTTCATACGGTTTCTCGCCTGTATGTGTTCGCATATGATTTTTCAAGGGTCCAGATTGTGTAAAACTGCAATCACATTCACTACATTTATACGGCTTCTCGCCTGTATGTGTTCGCATATGTTTTTTCAAATTTCCAGTTTGTGTAAAACTGAAATCACATTCACTACATTTATACGGCCTCTCGCCTGTATGTGTTCGCATATGTTTTTTCAAATGTCCAGATTCTGTAAAACTGAAATCACATTCACTACATTTATACGGCCTCTCGTCTGTATGTGTTCGCATGTGTCTTCTCAAATGCCAGGATTCTATAGTACTGAAATCACATTCACTACATTTATATGGTCTCTCGTTTGTATGTGTTCGCATATGTCTTTTCAAATGCCCAGATTGTGTATAACTGAAATTACATTCACTACATTTATACGGCTTCTCGCCTATAGCTTTTTGCGTATGCATTTAATAATCAGCAGAGTTCTTTTTACTACTTTGCATGCTTTTCTTACCACCATTAGTAAGCAAATTATATTTCAAATTTCCTTATTTTCCTATTCAAAGCATTTGTGGCTTTCCACCGGAATCTAATCGGGTATGTCCATTCAAAGGTTTGTACGCGATGCATTACATCACATTCTCAACCTTTATACTTCTCGCCAGTTTTTAGATTTCATTAAAATTTCATGAAAATGTTCCATGTGTAAGGGATTTTTGTCGATTTTTGTTTTTGTTGGAAACTAATAAGCTTGTTCGCTGCGGGAATTATGTTAGTAGCTCATGTTGGAGGAAATAGTGTCTATGTGTATTCGATATTGCTTTCGTAAATACTATCACCACTTTCGTATCGAAATATTTAAAATTCTTCAATATTTATGCCTGGTCGGAAAATGTAATTATTCACATTTCGCCACAGAAACGCCAAATCTGGAACAATATAGTAAAGTAGAGACGTTATTTAACTCAATATTTTAAATAGTTCACATTTAAGATTATGAGATACGAGTTTTCCTTTATATACGTTTTTATCTGGGAACTGTTTCTTTCCCCCAGACCTTGTTGATTCACCAAATGGTGAATTGATTTCCGCCAGATTCACCAAATGGTGTAACCACTTTGGCGGAAAATACTTAGTACATGATAAAATAAGAAATCACTTTAATATTACAAAAAGTATCACTAGTTCAAATTCCGGATACATATCGGAGTTGATCATTGATAAAACTGACCACATTAGTTTACAGAAGTAAGACCGATTCAAGTGAAGTGTTCATATCTAATTTGGAATTGATTTTTGGGCATTCCCATGGAAGACAATCAAGTTTGCGGGTTGAGGCCGCCTCAGTAGTCTGCTACAAACCGACTTTGGAGAAACCACTGGAGAAATTAAAACCATGACGGTGGCATTGAAAGCACTAGTACAATGAATGGAGAAGATTACATTGCTACTGGTGGGCTGCCAAGCTGTAATCGTTGCCCTAACGGACCCGAATTATATTGACTCGAAAAACGTATAAGTTAGAACCCTGTAGTATGTTTGGAAGCGAGCAAGCTGGCAGTCTTGCCAAGAAAGCCTCAATCGAGAGCCGCGTGAAAGGGCTGTTAATTTTAGAGGCTCGAAAAAATAGAACTGTCTGCCTTAGGGTATTAAGGAGGAAAGCCGGGTTGGAAGACATATGCCGATATGGCAAATAATATTAAGTTACCCGACGTAGAATGGCTGCCGACGCGTCGCCTTGAATGCTTACGGTCTCTGACCAGAATCATAGTAATACAGGAACGGGGCTCCTTACTCCACCATTTAGGCAGTAGATAGTAGGCGAGCCTTAATTTTTCCTTCAATCGTAACAAAACAAATAAGTCGCTACATGCCGAACTTTCGTCTAAAACTAGGTATTCACCTCAGTAAAATTTGGGAGACACCTTACTTGCCAAAACAAACAATTTCTACATCCATGTCCCAAGAGAGACGATAAAAATCAAGAAAGGCAAAACTGTTTAAAATAGGTCTCCAGCATGAAATGGCAAAAAAGCAAATGTAAAAACGAAAAACGGTTTACGTGAGCAAATCAAGACTTGGTAGGAGGGCAGCCGAATAGTAGCCTTATACAGGTTGTACTGTAATTATTTAATTATATTTGATCAAATACGTCCAACTCTATTTCCATTCACCATATTTATATGAATTCTCACGTGTATGTGTTCGCATATGGCTTTTGAAAATTCCCGAATTAATACAACTGTAATCACATCATTTTATTTAAAAGGCTTCTCGCTTGCATATCTTCCTATATGTTGTTTCAAATGTCCAAATTGTGAAAAACTGAAATCACACTCACTACATTATATAGCTTCTCACCTGTATGTGTCCGCATATGTTGTTTCAAATTTCCAGATAGTGAACAATTGAAATCACATTATTTATACGGTTTCTCGTGTCAAAATATATATAACTTCACCAACATATTATATGGTGATACTCTAGATATACTCTATTTACTATAAATGTGGTTCTTATCACATCTCGCACAAATAACTGCCACTAATGAAATGTGTTTAATCATCACATTGTTACCTACAAATAGAAATAGATTCATTATAATTATATATTAATTAAATTAATTAGTCTTTTATGGAGGGGTATTGTTATAGGTCCAGTCGTGGCAGCCAAAAACTCAATCGGAAAAACACTAATTCTCCATTTTTCGTCCGGAACCTCACCATCCATAATAAATTATTATTAATATACTAGATGAACTACGTGGATCCAATCTAATTTAATAATTGGACTATAACTGAAAATATAGGTTGCTAAAAGCAATTTTCCATTAGAATGCAATGAATTCACGTTAATTACTTTCTTTAGTATCAATAAGAAATCTATAAATCATTTTACTGCAATACTATATCCTAACTTGCTCTCAATGCAAGGAAATATACTACACTTTTCCTACGCATTGCTATTCCTAAATTAGTAATATCTCTTACCACTTTCAGTTTAATACCTTTGCTGTACTCTCAGAGTTTTCTCTCAGTCCCAGTTGTCTTCATGCGGGTCTACAGCTAAACAATATGGGAAATAGTCGATAAAAAGAATCACTTTACGAGAATGTTCCAACTCCTTGAGCGTTATATAATGATCACCTAATAATAATAATAAAAAACAAAAAATTGATCAAATCTCAGTTCTAAATTACAATAAATCTGAGAAAATTATATTTTTGCTTACTTAATTTGAAACAAATCACTGATTAGCTTTGTTCTTGTTCATCAATAACATTTAAATTTAATTTGGAGACCCTAGTAGGCGACCATTATGCATGCAATAACTTAAAATGGAAGAGAACTATTGCAATCAAATGCTAACGGAATACACCTCAAAATACAATATCTATTTTCATAACTAATGACAAACCTATAAATTCAATGAAACCGTCATTCCTATTCACTAGAAAATACACTACATATTTAAGCTTAGCAATATTTTAACCTTCCTCTTCAAAAACTCAAAACAACGCTCATAGGGCGTTCACCATTTATAATAATGATTAAGTCTCCAATGAAATGAAATTTTTTTTTTTTTGGCATTAGCTAGCGCCATAGCCAAAATGAAATTAATATAATTCCTTGCAAATGATTAATGGAGTGAGCTTAGTATTATACATACATTATTATCCTTCGAAATAGTGGTACATTAAACATGAAACTGCTATTTTTTTCTCATATTAGTTTAATTTTGAAATAATGTTCAAGGTATTTCACTTAACTGCAGTAATATATGACAAGTACATGTAAACTCTTATTTCCACAATGATATACAATATTTGTACGAAATAGTTCAAATTCTTTGAATCAAACATCTGTATATCCAAAATTTAACGATACTTCCACTTGGGATGAATGCAATAATAAGTTCATGATAACGGCACATTATCCTCTAAGTAACAACATGTATATTTAGTTAACCATCTACAGTGATAGGCTTGATAAAATCTCCATGTAATATGGTGGTGAAGTTATATATATTTTGAGACGAGAAGCCGTATAAATAATGCGATTTCAATTGCTCACAATCTGGAAATTTGAAACAACATATGCGAACACATACAGGTGAGAAGCCGTATAAATGTAGTGAATGTGATTTCAGTAGTAAACAATCCTATGGGTTGAAACGGCATTTGCGAACACATACAGGCGAGAAGCCGTATAAATGTGCTGATGTGATTTCAGTTGTATATGATCCGGAATTTTGTCGAACCATATGCGAACACATACAGGCGAGAAGCCCTATAATTGTAGTGAATGTGATTTCAGTTGTATACACTCCGGATACAGGCGAGATTTCACATACAGCGATACAGATGCCACATATTTATGTGTTGCATTTTAACCATAACTCTTGGCTAGACCTTTGTGCAGAGTGGTTAAATTCACTTCAACTTGCGCTTATTTTTTTGATTATCAGATAATAATTCATTATATGCTTGGGCTGGTAGTAGTGCCCAACTGCTTCAAGGGGCTTAAATTCATTTAAGGTATGTGTTTCTCTAAAGTGATTATACAATTCTATCATCTAAACAAAATTAATTAAGAACTTCAGATGGCCAAATTTCCGAGTATCAAAGAAAATTAGTATACCAGAAGTGCGCTTTTACTGAAGTTTTTCCAGTTTTGGACGAATTTCATTAAATTTGATACACTAACTATAAAATTTGACAATCATAATTTTAAGTAAGAGAAAGTTGCCTGACTGTTTCACACCAGATTTTTTTGCGTTGTGTTTAAATATTGAAATATTATTTTATGTGACCAAAGTTATATAACATCACCAACGTATAATATGGTGATATATATATATACGCACACAATAAATGTGGTTCATTATCACATCTCGCTCAAGTAACTGTCACCAATGAAATATCAGAAAATAGAAAATAGAAATTGGTAAAAAAAAAGAAGAAATAATTATCTATTAATTAAATTTCAAAATTTATTCATTGTTTTTCATATTACAATAATTTTAATAGCAAGAGTTCAGTGAACAAAACAATAATAAAATAAAGATACTCTTTTCTTCATCAATTGAAATCAAAATAAACATTTACCTGTTTACACTTATATAATATATTATTTTTTACTGCAATTATTGAAAATAAAATTTCTGAATTTATGCTTATATCTTACTGTACGATTTGTTTATAGCAACACTAATTTATAAAGGAACGTAAATAAATCGCTGTTAAAAATCGAAGTATCTTCCCTATTTAGTTGATACCATCATCTATAGATAGATATAAATAATTTACTTTATTCATTAATTCCTTTTACTTTCTCTTACTCCTTGTAAGAGGAAGTATTGTAATCGTGTCAAATTTTCGATATCGAGTTTTCACCGGAAATATCCGTTTCGAGGTCCCCTGAGTCCAAAAAGGTGGTTTTTGGCAAATGGTCTGTGTGTGTGTGTGTGTGTGTGTGTGTGTATGTATGTATGTGAACAGCATAGCTCAAAAACGAAAAATCGTAGAAAGTTGAAATTTGATATTCCATTTAGGGGTCACCATGGGATCTGACTGTACGTTATCTGTCAAAATTCCTCAACCGAAAGTACCACTTTACTAGTTGGATTTTTTACTTTTTTGCAATTTTCTCAAAAATGGCTCCGACGATTTTCTTTAAACTTGTATATCAACTTCACATGGAAAGATCTACAATTTATTTAAAACATTTCTCTGGGAAAATTCATTTAAGGGCACTTTTAGGGGAGGGGTGGGGTTATGTTTTTCTCTAAAGTGCTATCATAGTTGATTATACAATTCTATCATCCAAACATAATTAATTAGAAATAAATATATGGCTGAAATTCAGTTTCAAGAAAATTAGTAAACCGGAAGGGCGCTTTTACTGAACAGTTTTCGACGAATTTCATTCAAATTTGGTATACAAACTATAAAATTTGTCAATTACAATTTTGAGAACTGGAGTAAGAGAAAGTTGTGTGAGTGTTTCACACCAGATTTTATTATTTGGTGTTGGCATTACTATTATTATTACATGCCTATGGCCATTGATTTAAATTAATTCTTATCATTAAAATTTTTTATCATCACAAACATTCTTTTGTATAATTCTACAAATTTCTAATATAGTTTAGATTAGTACAATTTAAAATATTTTCTAATATATCACATTCTATTTGATTATTTATCGATATAAATTTGCTGAAATATTTAACTCTATATGCATCAAAGGTCTTACATCTTAACAAAAAGTGTACAATAGAATCAGACGAGTTATCATTACAAAACTCACAACAGGTTTCTGGTCTGAAGTCATATATTTTATCTCCTATTATTATTCTAGGGAATTTATCAATTGCCAAGCGGATCTGTCAATTATTCTTACGTACATTATTGGAGCATTCACTAAAATATAAGACTGCTTACTATTGTAATTGCTGATAAATCTAATATAACAATTAAATTTTGTATTGTCGAGTTTTTCTTTATTCTTCCACTTTTATTTTCTTTATTCATCTCCAATATTGTAGATTTTATATTCATGAGTTTAGGTTAACTAGAGCCGATAAAGAGAAAATCAATCTCTGCAACCCCTTTCTTGACGAAACCCATTTGTTCATCAGGTAAGATATTTCTACGTTCAGCCCAATCAGTTAGCCGTCTAGATAATATTCTTGTAAATATTTTAACAATGTTGTTAACAAAGACATGCCTCTATAATGGACCGGATCAAGGGGATTTGCTTTTTTGTAGATCATTTAAGTTTGATCTTTCCCAAACTTAAAGGAATTTTTTCTTGCTCCCACACTGTTTTGTAGAGATTGAGTAGGTAATGCAACCAATTTGGTGGAGGTAATTTCAAGCATTCATTTATAACGCCATCGGTACCAGCCGATTTGTTAATTTTAGCGCTTTCTATACTTTCAGTTAACTCTTTAGAGTTAATTCACTATCTAAAAATAGGTGGATGTTAAATGTAGGAATGAATGAACGACTTAAAGTTATGAGTTTTTTCAAGAAATTTTTCCCAAGACTTCATTTCAACAAAGCATTTTTGCGCAGTAATTCTACTTTTTAAATTGTTTAAAGTCGACCAAAATTCTTTACTGATTTGGTGTTTCTCAATTTCATTTAATTGTTTCCAAATAATTAGTTTTTGCGGCCAATATAATTTTTTTAAACATTATTATAGATTAACGTGCCTAACTAACAAGATCTTTTTTGAATTCAAATTTCCGTCATATTTTATAATCTGACATTTGTTTTTGCAAGAAAACAATCTTTATTAAACCAAACTTTATTTATTTTTCCTGAAATGTTTATTTTTTCTTGGCAACTCTCATTCCACTATTTGTTAATGCCTCTGAAAGTGTTGTTATTAAGAGCTTGTGTGCTCTTAAGCTTCCTCTTTTTGCTGTCTTTACTCACTGTTGATATATCAACAGTGCGTCCGATTCATCAATATCAGTTTCTTCATAGAGTTTAAATTTCTCCGGTATAACTGAGTTTGAATTCAAACATTCATTCAGGTCGAATTTATTTCTAATTATTTTCTGAGCAGATTTTTGCGTAGTCTCACCAAAACTTGTCCATTCCTTACCCATTCGTATTTCAATTCGTTGCAACTTTTGTGAATTCTCGCTTGCTTAAAAAAAATTCAGTTCAGGCGTCAAATATTCAAGATATATAAACAGGAACATCAGGACTTCCATCCACAAAACATTTGAGATGATAAACGTATTTTATTTTCTATAAGCAATTTCAAAAGTTATTATTTTATCTTTGTTCTTTAAGGATTTTAGTAGGATATTTGTCGTTTCTACTGTTCATACGAAAACAATCTTGTAAAAAAACTGGGTTAAATTCAAATTTGATATGTCTACATATTTTATCAAAAATTTCTAAAAGATTTTCATTTCTCAGTTTAAGGAAAGTTTGAAATTTTGATTGAATTATAGCGGATGAATTGTTTTAATTGGATTAGGTTATAGTTGAGTCGAATATTCTCCTTTTTAAGGTCATTATTTACTTTTTTAATATACATAATTTCGTGTTTAGTCTGCTTAAGATATTTTTTTTGGTGATTTTCGCATGATATTACAGTCGAAGAAATTCGTTTATTTTCTTCACTACTTTATCTGATTCCTTTCTTAATGTTGTAAGAGTCCAGTCCTTGCAGCCAAAGAATCCATTAGAAAAATAACTAATACTCCATTTTCGTCCGGAACCTCACTAGGATATCCATTCTAGACCTAGGAAAATTTCATTATCGTAGATTCCATTCCTATACAACAGCTGATTTCAATCCCCTAATACAACAACTTTCCTGTCCTACAATACCCATTGGTGAAGTTCAAGCGTTTACGGATACTATACCACAGTTTAACGAAATTTCCAAAGAATTATCTCATTTTAAATACAAAAAAATCACTACCCTCATTACCTCACTACAACTTGTAATCCACAAGTTTAGGATATTGTAAAAGTCCTATCCTACATTAATTTTTAAGGAAATTTAATAGATAAAGCCGCGGTAGTTTCCAAGGACAAACGAAAAATAATTTCTAGTGATAAATCATTTTACTCAAAACTGGCAGCTAAAAATTTTAAAATTCAGTAGACAGAAATGTGTGGGATATTAAATTTCTACGGATTTGTACACTAAACATTTGTAATTAATATTTTTGGGATCACTCAAAAAATATTCTCAATAGAAAACACGATTTGCACATGTAATTATGAGCATGTCTGGTACCCTGAAGTTCCCTAAGTGAAGCCCTGTATATAACTGGTAATTTAATTGTTAGATAAATATTGGTACTGGATAAAGTATCAGCTTACAATATATTTTAATAAATGGACGGTAAAACCGCTTAAAGTAAAGTGTTAATATCTATTTTTGGAATTGATCTCTTGAGTTTTGTCATAAAAAACACTCACCTCTTTTCGGGTTTAGACTGACTCAGTTGAACGCTAGGAACCGACGTTTCAAACATATGCAATACGCCTTCTGGATTGTGTAGTCATGAATTCTAATGAAACACTGTCAGGTATCCTAGTAGTTCAGAAACAAGCCCCGCCATTCCGCCACCAGGCTATAGTTGTGGGCGAAACTTAATTTTCCTTTCAGGCGTCTCAAAACAAAAATTCTGCCCATCCAGACATACGTCCGCAATTGGGTATGCGTTAAACTTCGAGGACAACTAAGTACTTGCCCAATAATTATTAGGATTATATCGCAAGAATGGAGATGGAAATCGACAATGGGAAAACTGTTGAAAATAGGCCCACCAAAGCATAACGTAGCTGACACCACTCATGAAACGAAAAGAAAATGCAAAATAAACGGTTTCTCGAAGTAATCTAACGGGACGGGGATCCTCCGCCGGGTAAAATGGGCACGGAAAGAAAAATTAAGCACCATCCACTACTTGCGAAATAAGAGTCGCCATTTGAATTCATTCAACGTGACACGACCCTGAGGAAGCTCATTGTAATATGGGCGAAACATCGCATTAAACCAGCAGCACGGAAACTTAGTGATGTATTCAAATTATTTAATTATATATTAGCAAACGCAGAAACATTCCGATCCTATGCACTACATTTAAGTGGCACCTCGCCAGTATGTGTTCGCATATGTCTTGTCAAATGTCCAGATTGTGTACAACTGAAATCACATTCACTACATTTATATGGCTTCTCACCTGTATGTGTTCGCATATGCCGTTTCAACCCATAGGACTGTTTACTACTGAAATCACATTCACTACATTTATATGGCTTCTCATCTGTATGTGTTCGCATATGTTGTTTTAAATATTTGGATGCTCTACTAGTGAAACCACATTCATTACATTTATACGGCCTCTCGCCCGTATGTGTTCGCATATGTTTTTTCAAATGTCCAGATTGTGTAAAACTGAAATCACATTCACTACATTTATACGGCCTCTCGCCTGTATGTGTTCGCATATGTTGTTTTAAATGTTTGGATGCTGTAGTACTGAAATCACATTCACTACATTTATACGGCTTTTCGCCCGTATGTGTTCGCATATGATTTTTCAAAGGTCCAGATTGTGTAAAACCTAAATCACATGCATTACATTTATACGGCCTCTCGCCTGTATGTGTTCGCAAGTGTCTTTTCAAATGTCCAGATTCTGTAAAACTGAAATCACATTCACTACATTTATACGGTTTCTCGCCTGTATGTGTTCGCATATGTTTTTTCAAATGTCCAGATTCTGTAAAACTGAAATCACATTCACCACATTTATACGGCCTCTCGTCTGTATGTGTTCGCATGTGTCTTTTCAAACGCCCAGATTCTATAGAACTGAAATCACATTCACTACATTTATATGGCCTCTCGTCTGTATGTGTTCGCATATGTCTTTTTAAATGCCCAGATTGTGTAAAACTGAAATTACATTCACGACATTTATACGGCCTTACGCCTGTATGTAATCGCACATGTTGTTTGAAATAGGCGGGTTTTATACAACTGTAATCACATTCACTACATTTATACGGCTTCTTGCCTGTATGTATTCGAATATGGTTCATCAAAATTTTGGATGATACACAACTGAAATCACATTCAGTACATTTATACAGCTTCTCGTCTATACCTTTTTGCATATGCATTTTAGTAATCAGTAGAGTTCTTTTCACTACGTTTGCATGCTTTTCTCGCCAGCATTAGAGCGCAAATTATATTTTAAATTTCCTTATTTTCCTATTCAAAGCATTTGTGGCTTTCCACCGGAATCTATTTGGGTATGCTCATTCAAATGTATGTATGCGGTGCACTCCATCACATTCTCAACCTTTATACTTCTCGCCAGTTTTTAGAATTCATTAAAATTTCCTTACAATGTTCCATATGTAATGGATTTTTGTCCATTATTGTTTTTGTTGAAAACTGTAATAAGTTTGTTCGCTATGGGAATTATGTTAGTAGTTCATGTTGGAGGAAAGAGTGTCTATCTATAATACTATTGGCAAGTGATCAGAAATTTCGGAGATGTTTAACACTTCAAAATATGTGTATTCATATGTACTATTCGATATTGCATTCGTATAAATACTATCACCACTTTCGTATAACTTCTCATCATTGATGGTCTATAACACCACTTTTCCGTTATTTATGACTGTCTGCACAATAGTTCAAATTCATTTCATTAAAATTTATTATGAATACCTTTTCCTTTGTGCTCTTAGTGTTTCGTATTTTATTACTGATGTGTATAGCCATCAGTTTCTTAAGAATCTACTTACAATTGGTTTGTACTAAATCAACTTAGTATCAGTTTCAAGTTCTTTTCAAAATATTTAAAATTCTTCAATATTTATGCCTGGTCGAAAAATATAACTATTCACATTTCGCCAGAGAAACGCCAAATCTGCAACAATATAGTAAAGTGGTGACGTTATTTAACTTAATGTTTTAAATAGTTCACATTTAAGTTTATGAGATACGAATTTTCATTTATATACATTTTTGTCAGGAATGTTTATAAGTTTCTGAATTTATTCAATTATTATTAATTTTATATACCCCAAGCTGTAAAACATCACCAACTTGTAATATGGTGATATCTTTATTGATATAAACTATAAATGTTCTTTCATTATCACATTTTGCTCAAGTAACGGCCACCAATGAAATACGATTAGCCAAAAAATCACTAAAAATAGAAATTGGTTAATTATTAATAACTATTAAGTAAATTTCAATTGTAGAAGTTGTTGGCCGTTAGAAATGATCTGATGTATCTCTTAGTTGGCTGATCGGCCGGGGGTATCATAAGAAAAACACTAAAAACATTGTTTGTCTTCTTCAGGGGCTATCTATAAAGAAAAAATATACATAAGAATCTAGCTAGCATTAACAGAACAAAAACAAAAACAAAAATGGTAATGGAAAACTAAAAACAAATTACAAAGGTAAATAGAGATACTAGTATAGAAAAATTATGGAACTATTACAGACCTTGTAAATACAGAATTTGTGTGCTCTATTACATGTTCAATTATGACTGTGGTCTATGAGTGTACTACCAGTGAAAGGTTGGGAAAGGAACACCGGTGAAAGTAGTGGTGGGAGGGGTGAAGTACCGTTAGGTATTGTTGGAGTGAAAGGACTAAGAAGAAGCAGGGCAAAAATAATGAACAAGTATATTTTTATTAAAAAAATATATATATATATATGTAATTTTTAATTAAATTTTTTAATAAATAAGAATTTTAAGCTACTTGGAATATGGATCAGATTAATGGGAATAGTTTGATAAATAGGAGAACAAAAAGGGGGGAATTAGCCGGGGAAAATATGTTGGGTGAAGGCGCTAAGGGCTGGGTGGATGGAACTATGTCTACTTAATGGAGTGGAGGATGTTGTTGTAGAGTGATGAGATGACTTCTTTGTCTTTTTTGTGGTTTATGGGATTGGGTTGTAGGTGGATATGTAGAATCAGTACATATATGTAGGCGGGTATTATTGATGGTCCAGGCCTGCATCTAAAAATCCTCCCGAAAATCTATAATGCTCCAATGAATCTGACTAAGCACAATGACTTGGATTATCCCATTTCTCATAAACCAATGAAAATTTCATTATTAGGAAAATATTTAATATCTTATACTACTTTCTGTTCAATTCCTCTGCTGTTGAAATTAGCACTTCGTTGCTTCTGAGTTTTCTTTTAGTTTCAGTAGTTTTCATCCGGTTCCACAGTTAAGCAATAACATAAACAAACGAGCTTATTCTATAGGAAATAATGAAATGAAATTTTATTTGCTTTAAAGAAATATAATCTTATAGCAAAGGGGTTCGCCCTTACATCGACTAATAAAATAAAATTTAAGAATAAGATATGAAAACAAATATAATAAAACAAAGAAAGTAGCACTTTTTAAATATACACAAAATATTTTTACATGATAGTCCAAGAGAAAAAAGCAACAAAAAACATATATACATATAATTTTCAATAAATTGAATATTTAAGTCTTAATTGAAGTTGCTGTGATTAAATCTTAATTGAAATGCTTTATTTACAAAAATTAAAGATACTATTTATTTGTTCTATTCAATTCATACAATCTAAGAGAGAAACAAAAGGGTCTGAGTTGTCAATATATTTACATTATCATCTAACACGTAAGGCATTCAGTAGAGAACATTCACAAAAAAAAGGTCCAAATTATCAGGTTCTGATAAACAAAAATTACAGTTTTTTTCAAGATAAAATTGAGTGGTTTATTACTTTTATATATATTGCCGAAAACCTTTTTGAGGCTAACCGAATTTGGGCAATGATGGACAATCGGTAGGCTGGTATTCTTAAATGAAGATAATTATTAGTGTAGTTTGGGGATGGTAAAATATACCTGAAATATGGGTTATATATTGAATATAAAGCTTTATTAATATCCCGGCTGATTTCTCTAATAAATCATTAAAGTTTCTCCGCAAAACCTCCGGAGTTAGCAAATACCATATCTCATAAGCACCGATATTGTGTAACATGACCGAAAGAAACATAGCCAGATGAATGACAATCTTTAATTATCCATCAGTTCAATTAGTCTGATTAGATGATTAAACAGATCCTAGGTAGAGAATATATAGGAATCATCAACAATTTATGCCACCACTTTAATGCTCTCTTAACAATTTTAACTTTTAAATGAAGCTGGCAAGTCTCTAACCTCCCATATATATCTGGAGTATGCAATGGAAGGTGTAATAATAAATTTAAGAACATTATCTGAATTTTCTCCACCATATCAACATATTGCAAAGCTCACAACTTCTGAACAATATAACAAAACAGAGGCACTTAACGCATCTAATAAACGTACTTTTTCAGCCCAAGAATCCGACTTACACTTTTTTATAGTCTGTAAAATTTGGGAATAGCCGCTTGACTTTTAGAGATAAAATATACGGTTGCTTTCCAAAATTTACCCCTAGATGTAAAAGTTACACCGAGATAGCTAAAGTTTTAAATTTATTTTCCATTACAATTAGTTCGTTATTGTAGTATATACTGTTAATATTCTTTAGCTTACCAGAGATTTTTGAACGGAATGACAATTGTTTTGGATAAGTTTATCTCCAGATCATTTTGGATACAATATTTAAATAAAATATTAAACTTAAGCTGGGCTTCTTTACATGACGAGGCTAATAAAACGATATCATCTGCGTAGAGCAGCATCATTACCTCTTTATTCGTTTTAACAGTGACTCTACGAGTCCCTTTATTTTTTTTAAAAAAGGGTAACATTGGATAAAAATAAAGAGTACAGTAGTGGAGATAATATCTCACCTTGCGTAAGGCGTCTGGAAATATTTATTTTATTACTTTTTAAATTATTTTCTACTATTGTCATTGTTGCTTGGTTATATATTTTCCTGGTGAGTAAAAAGTCTTTGTCTTTACGAAAATTCAATTGCTCTACAGGAATTATGTTGTAGGCTTCATTGGGAAAATCTATTACTTAAAATACAAGTGAATGTTTTAATAATGGTGTTTACCAATGAAATAGATCTACAATTAGTGAGATTGAGCGTATCACCTTTTTTAAAAATCGTTTTCGTAATTTCTCGACACCACGAAGACGGAACTGTTTCTTTCCGCCAGACCTTGTTGATTCACCAAATATTGAATTGATTTCCGCAGATTCACCAAATGGTGTAACCACTTTGGGGGAAAATACTTAGTACGTGATAAAAATAAGAAATCATTTTAATATTACAAAAAATATCACTAGTCCCAACTCCGGATACATATCGGAGTTGATCATTGATAAAACTGACCACATTAGTTTACAGAAGTAAGACCGTTTCAAGTGAAGTGTTTACATCTAATTGGAATTGATTTTTGGGCATTCCCATGGAAGACAATCAAGTTTGCGGGTTGAGGCCGCCTCAGTAGTTTGCTAGAAACCGACTTTTCCTCCCAATTGCACTGGAGAAATTAAACCAATGACGGTGGCATTGAAAGCACTAGTACAATGAGTGGAGAAGATCACATTGCTACTGGTGGGCTCCCAAGCTGCGATCGTTGCCTTAACGGACCCTAATTATAATGACTCTAAAAACGTAGAAGTTGCCATAAACTAATTGCTAGAATTCAAAGCACTCGCACCGATATGCTCTTCTTGGATACCCGAATACTGTAGTATGTTTGGAAGCGAGCAAGCTGACAGTCTTGCCAAGAATGCCTCAAACGAGAGCCACGTGAAAGGGCTGTGAATTTTAGTTGCACGAAAAAAATAGAACTGTCTGCCTTAGGGTATTAAGGAGGAAAGCCGGGTTGGAAGACATATGCCGATATGGCAAATAATATTGGGTTACCCGACGTAGAATGGCTGCCGATGTGTCGCCTTGAATGCTTACGGTCTCTGACCAGAATCATAGTAATACAGGAACGGGGCCCCTTACTCCGCCATTTAGGCAATAGATAATAGGCGAGCCTTAATTTTTCCTTCAATCGTAACAAATCAAATAAGTCGGTACATGCTGAACTTTCGTCTAAAACTAGGTATCCATTAAATTTGTGAGACACCTTATTTGCCCAAACAAACAATTACTACGTCTATGTCCTAAGAGACACGATAGAAATCGAGAAAGGCAAAACTGTTTAAAATAGGTTTCCATCATGAAATGGCAAAAAAGCAAATATATAAACGAAAAACGGTTTTCGTGCACAAATCAAGACTTTTGGTAGAAGCGCAGCCGAATAGGAGCTATAGGCCACCTCACCGGCCAGGCAACTGAGGGCATAGAAAGAAAAATTACGGACAGCCCACTGCCTATAGACTTTGCCCTATTCAGCTTCTCGTCTGTATGTGTTCGCACACGCCTTTTGAACCCATCGGATTGTTTACTACTGAAATCACATTCATTACATTTATATAGCTTCTCACCTGTATGTGTCCGCATATGTTGTTTCAAATTTCCAGATAGAAAACAATTGAAATCGCATTATTTATACGGCTTCTCGTCTCAAAATATATATAACTTCACCAACATATTATATGGTGATACTCTAAATATACTCTATTTACTATAAATGTGTTTCTTATCACATCTCGCACAAGTAACTGCCACTAATGAAAAGTGTTTTATCATCACTTGTTACCTACAAATAGAAATAGGTTCATTATAATTATATATTAATTAAATTAATCTGTCATTTATGGATGGGCATTGTTAACAGTGCAGATCTTGCAGCCAAAAACTCAATCGGAAAAACACTAATGCTCCATTTTTCGTCCGGAACCTGACCATCCGTAATGGCCTGGATATCCATTGCTAAACCATCTTTTTCTTCTAGAGCTAAGAATATTTCGTTTTTGCAAAATGCATCCTATACAGCAGCTCATTTCAATACTCTAATAGAAAACTACCCTGTCCCACATGAATAGTGGACTGGATTGGCTTAATTTCTTATGAGCAAGACTTATAAGGAGCCTAAGTAGAGCCGCGCATATAACTGGTAAAATTATATTTGTTTGAAAAATAATAATAATCCTAGATGAACTACGTGGATCCAATCTAATTTAATAATAGGACGTTGAAACTAGCTGATAAAATAAAAATTATTTTACTTTATTTTCACTTTATCCAGACAATTAATTAACTCTTAGGCATCAAAAAAACTGGGTTCGTATCAATGTAATCAAATAAGAGTAAATAAAAGCAATGTACATCCTACTGAATACGATATAAGATCAGAAACGTGAAATTTGAAGCAATGTGGAGAGTTTCAGGCATCAGATAGTTTGAATATAACAATATGTTTATTGCAGAAAGGTGTACTTATTTAAAATGTTTCATGGCATGAGTGTTTATGAACTGAAAATATAGGTTGCTAAAAGCAATTTTCCATTAGAATGCAATGAATTCGCATTAATTACTTACTTTAGTATCAATAAGAACTCTAAAATCATTTTACTACAATATTATAACCCAACTTATTCTCATTGCAAGGAAACATACTACACTTTTCCTTCTTATTGCTATTCCTAAATATTTAATATCTCTTACCTCTGTTTCAATACCTTTGCTGTAACTTTGGCTTATAATATCTTAACGGCAGTTTCATTGCTTTCAGCATTATGGGGCAACATTGAGATTTTATCAAGCCTGACACTGTAGATGATTAACTAAATATACATGTTGTTACTTAGGGGATAATGTGCCGTTATCATGAACTTATTATTGCATTCATCCCAAGTGGAAGTATCGTTAAATTTTGGCTATACAGATGTTTGATTCAAAGATTTGAATCAAAGAATTTGAACTATTTCGTATTATGGAAATAAGTGTTTACATGTACTTGTCATATATTACTGCAGTTAAGTGAAATACCTTTATTTCAAAATTAAACTAATAGGAGAAAAAAATAGCTGTTTCATGTTTAATGTACCACTAATTCGAAGGATAATAATGTATGTATAATACTAAGCTCACTCCATTAATCATTTGCAAGGAATTATATTAATTTCATTTTGGCTATGGCGCTAGCTAATGCCAAAAAAGAGAGAAAAAAAACATTTTCATTTCATTGGAGACTTAATCATTATTTTAAGTGGGGAAGGCCCTATGAGCGTTGTTTTGAGTTTTTGAAGAGGAAGGTTAAAATATTGCTAAGCTTAAATATGTAGTGTATTTTCTAGTGAATAGGAATGACGGTTTCATTGAATTTATAGGTTTGTCATAAGTTATGAAAATACATATTGTATTTTAAGGTGTATTCCGTTAGCATTTGATTGCAATAGTTCTCTTCCATTTTAAGTTATTGCATACATAATGGTCGCCTACTAGGGTCTCCAAATTAAATTTAAATGTTATTGATGAACAAGAACAAAGGTAATCAGTGATTTGTTTCAAATTAAGTAAGCAAAAATATAATTTTCTCAGATTTATTGTAATTTAGAACTGAGATTTGATCAATTTTTTGTTTTTTATTATTATTATTAGGTGATCATTATATAACGCTCAAGGAGTTGGAACATTCTCGTAAAGTGATTCTTTTTATCGACTATTTCCCATATTGTTTAGCTGTAGACCCGCATGAAGACAACTGGGACTGAGAGAAAACTCTGAGAGTACAGCAAAGGTATTAAACTGAAAGTGGTAAGAGATATTACTAATTTAGGAATAGCAATGCGTAGGAAAAGTGTAGTATATTTCCTTGCATTGAGAGCAAGTTAGGATATAGTATTGCAGTAAAATGATTTATAGATTTCTTATTGATACTAAAGAAAGTAATTAACGTGAATTCATTGCATTCTAATGGAAAATTGCTTTTAGCAACCTATATTTTCAGTTATAGTCCAATTATTAAATTAGATTGGATCCACGTAGTTCATCTAGTATATTAATAATAATTTATTATGGATGGTGAGGTTCCGGACGAAAAATGGAGAATTAGTGTTTTTCCGATTGAGTTTTTGGCTGCCACGACTGGACCTATAACAATACCCCTCCATAAAAGACTAATTAATTTAATTAATATATAATTATAATGAATCTATTTCTATTTGTAGGTAACAATGTGATGATTAAACACATTTCATTAGTGGCAGTTATTTGTGCGAGATGTGATAAGAACCACATTTATAGTAAATAGACTATATTTAGAGTATCACCATATTATATGTTGGCGAAGTTATATATATTTTGAGACGAGAAACCGTATAAATAATGCGATTTCAATTGTTCATTATCTGGAAATTTGAAACAACATATGCGGACACATACAGGTGAGAAGCTATATAAATGTAGTGAGTGTGATTTCAGTTTTTCACAATTTGGACATTTGAAACAACATATAGGAAGATATGCAAGCGAGAAGCCTTTTAAATAAAATGATGTGATTACACTTGTATTAATTCGGGAACTTTCAAAAGCCATATGCGAACACATACACGTGAGAATTCATATAAATATGGTGAATGGAAATAGAGTTGGACGTATTTGATCAAATATAATTAAATAATTACAGTACAACCTGTATATGGCTACTATTCGGCTGCCCTCCTACCAAGTCTTGATTTGCTCACGTAAACCGTTTTTCGTTTTTACATTTGCTTTTTTGCCATTTCATGCTGGAGACCTATTTTAAACAGTTTTGCCTTTCTCGATTTCTATCGTCTCTCTTAGGACATGGAAGTAGAAATTGTTTGTTTGGGCAAGTAAGGTATCTCCCAAATTTTACTAAGGTGAATACCTAGTTTTAGACGAAAGTTCGGCATGTACCGACTTATTTGTTTTGTTACGATTGAAGGAAAAATTAAGGCTCGCCTACTATCTACTGCCTAAATGGTGGAGTAAGGGGCCCCGTTCCTGTATTACTATGATTCTGGTCAGAGACCGTAAGCATTCAAGGCGACGCGTCGGCAGCCATTCTACGTCGGGTAACTTAATATTATTTGCCATATCGGCATATGTCTTCCAACCCGGCTTTCCTCCTTAATACCCTAAGGCAGACAGTTCTATTTTTTCGAGCCTCTAAAATTAACAGCCCTTTCACGCGGCTCTCGATTGAGGCTTTCTTGGCAAGACTGCCAGCTTGCTCGCTTCCAAACATACTACAGGGTTCTAACTTATACGTTTTTCGAGTCAATATAATTCGGGTCCGTTAGGGCAACGATTACAGCTTGGCAGCCCACCAGTAGCAATGTAATCTTCTCCATTCATTGTACTAGTGCTTTCAATGCCACCGTCATGGTTTTAAT
The DNA here is from genome assembly GCA_011037195.1 of Triatoma infestans. NCBI lineage: Eukaryota > Metazoa > Arthropoda > Insecta > Hemiptera > Reduviidae > Triatoma > Triatoma infestans. Next base: position 212,045 of record JAAEAF010000923.1, read on the forward strand.
TTCTCCAGTGGTTTCTCCAAAGTCGGTTTGTAGCAGACTACTGAGGCGGCCTCAACCCGCAAACTTGATTGTCTTCCATGGGAATGCCCAAAAATCAATTCCAAATTAGATATGAACACTTCACTTGAATCGGTCTTACTTCTGTAAACTAATGTGGTCAGTTTTATCAATGATCAACTCCGATATGTATCCGGAATTTGAACTAGTGATACTTTTTGTAATATTAAAGTGATTTCTTATTTTATCATGTACTAAGTATTTTCCCCCAAACTGGTTACACCAATTGGTGAATCTGGCGGAAATCAATTCACCATTTGGTGAATCAACAAGGTTTGCGGGAATGAAACAGTTCCCAGATAAAAACTTATATAAAGGAAAATTCGTATCTCATAATCTTAAATGTGAACTATTTAAAACACTGAGTTAAATAACGTCACCACTTTACTATATTGTTCCAGATTTGGCGTTTCGGTGGCGAAATGTGAATAATTATATTTTTCGACCAGGCATAAATATTGAAGAATTTTAAATATTTTCGATTTATATATTTCGATACGAAAGTGGTGATAGTATTTACGAAAGCAGTATCGAATACACATATTTGGAAGTGTTAAACATCTCCGAAATTTCTGATCACTTGCCAATAGTATTATAGATAGACACTCTTTCCTCCAACATGAGCTACTAACATAATTCCCATAGCGAACAAGCTTATTACAGTTTCCAACAAAAACAAAAATCGACAAAAATCCCTTACACATGGGACATTTTCAAGAAATTTTAATGAAATCTAAAAACTGGCAAGAAGTATAAAGGTTGAGAATATGATGTAGTGCATCGCATACATACATTTGAATGGACATACCCGATTAGATTCCGGTGGAAAGCCACAAATGCTTTCAATAGGAAAATAAGGAAATTTGAAATATAATTTGCTTACTAATGGTGGCGAGAAAAGCATGCAAACGTAGTGAAAAGAACTCTACTGATTACTAAAATGCATATGCAAAAAGGTATAGACGAGAAGCCGTATAAATGTAGTGAATGTAATTTCAGTTATACACAATCTGGGCATTTGAAAAGACACATGCGAACACATACAAACGAGAGGCCATATAAATGTAGTGAATGTGATTTCAGTACTATAGAATCTTGGCATTTGAGAAGACACATGCGAACACATACAGACGAGAGGCCGTACAAATGTAGTGAATGTGATCTCAGTTTTACAGAATCTGGACATTTGAAAAAACATATGCGAATACATACAGGCGAGAGGCCGTATAAATGTAGTGAATGTGATTTCAGTTTTACACAATCTGGACATTTGAAAAAACATATGCGAACACATACAGGCGAGAAGCCGTATAAATGTAGTGAATGTGATTTCAGTACTATAGAATCTTGGCATTTGAGAAGACACATGCGAACACATACAGACGAGAGGCCGTACAAATGTAGTGAATGTGATTTCAGTTTTACAGAATCTGGACATTTGAAAAAACATATGCGAATTCATACGGGCGAAAGGCCGTATAAATGTAGTGAATGTGATTTTAGTACTACAGCATCCAAACATTTAAAACAGCATATGCGAACACATACAGGCGAGAGGCCGTATAAATGTAGTGAATGTGATTTCAGTACTAAACGATGCGATGGGTTGAAACGGCATATGCGAACACATACAGGTGAGAAGCCATATAAATGTAGTGAATGTGATTTCAGTTGTACACAATCTGGACATTTGGCAAGTCATATGCGAACACATACTGGCGAGATGCCACTTAAATGTAGTGCATAGGATCGGAATGTTTCTGCGTTTGCTAATATATAATTAAATAATTTGAATACATCACTAAGTTTCCGTGCTGCTGGTTTAATGCGATGTTTCGCCCATATTACAATGAGCTTCCTCAGGGTCGTTACGTTGAATGAATTCAAATGGCGACTCTTATTCCGCAAGTAGTGGATGGTGCTTAATTTTTCTTTCCGTGCCCATTTTACCCGGCGGGGATCCCCTCGATTACTTCGAGAAACCGTTTATTTTGCATTTTCTTTTCGTTTCATGAGTGGTGTCAGCTACGTTATGCTTTGGTGGGTCCTATTTTCAACAGTTTTCCCATTCTCGATTTCCATCTCCATTCTTGCGATATAATCCTAATAATTATTTATTTGGGCAAGTACTTAGTTGTCCTCGAAGTTTAACGCATACCCAATTGCGGACGTATGTCTGGATGGGCAGAGTTTTTGTTTTGAGACGCCTGAAAGGAAAATTAAGCTTCGCCCACAACTATAGCCTGGTGGCGGAATGGCGGGGCTTGTTTCTGAACTACTAGGATACCTGACAGTGTTTCATTAGCATTCATGACTACACAATCCAGAAGGCGTATTGCATATGTTTGAAACGTCGGTTCCTAGCGTTCAACTGAGTCAGTCTAAAACCGAAAAGAGGTGAGTGTTTTTTATGACAAAACTCAAGAGATCAATTCCAAAAATAGATATAAACACTTTACTTTAAGCGGTTTTACCGTCCATTTATTAAAATATATTGTAAGCTGATACTTTATCCAGTACCAATATTTATCTAACAATTAAATTACCAGTTATATACAGGGCTTCACTTAGGGAACTTCAGGGTACCAGACATGCTCATAATTACATGTGCAAATCGTGTTTTCTATTGAGAATATTTTTTGAGTGATCCCAAAAATATTAATTACAAATGTTTAGTGTACAAATCCGTAGAAATTTAATATCCCACACATTTCTGTCTACTGAATTTTAAAATTTTTAGCTGCCAGTTTTGAGTAAAATGATTTATCACTAGAAATTATTTTTCGTTTGTCCTTGGAAACTACCGCGGCTTTATCTATTAAATTTCCTTAAAAATTAATGTAGGATAGGACTTTTACAATGTCCTAAACTTGTGGTTTACAAGTATTTATGAGGGTAGTGATTTTTTTTTCTACTTGAACTGAGATAATTGTTTCGGATTTTTGTTAAACTGTGGTATAGTATCCGTAAATGCTTGAATTTCACAAACGGGTATTGTGGGACAGGAAAGCTGTTGTATTAGGGGATTGAAATCAGCTGCTGTATAGGAATGGAATCTACGATAACGAAATTTTCCTAGGTCTAGAATGGATATCCTAGTGAGGTTGCGGACGAAAATGGAGTATTAGTTATTTTTCTAATGGATTCTTTGGCTGCAAGGACTGGACTCTTACAATATTAAGAAAGGAATCAGATAAAGTAGTGAAGAAAATAAACGAAAGTCTTCGACTGTAATATTATGTGAAAATCACTAAATAAACATCTCTTAAGCAGGCTAAACACGAAATTATGTATATTAAAAAAACAAATAATGACCTAAAAAAGAAGAATATTCGACTCAAAAATAAACTAATCCAGTTAAAACAGTCCAGCCGCTATAATTCAATCAAAATTTCAAACATTCCTAAAACTGATAAATGAAAATCTTTTAGAAATTTTTGATAAAATATGTAAACCTATCAAATTTGAATTATACCCAGATTTTTTACAAGATTGTTTTCGTATGAAGAGTAAAAACGACAAATATCCTACTAAAATCCTTAAAGAACAAAGATAAAATAAGAACTTTTGAAATTGCTTAGAGAAAATAAAATACGTTTATCATCTCAAATGTTTTGTGGATGGAAGTTCTGATGTTCCTGTTTATATATCTTGAATATTTGACGCCTGAACTGAATTTTTTTTAAGCAAGCGAGAATTCACAAAAGTTGCAACGAATTGAAATACGAATGGGTAAGGAATGGACAAGTTTTGGTGAGAACTACGCAAAAATCTCCTCCGAAAATAATTAGAAATAAATTCGACCTGAATGAATATTTGAATTCAAACACAGTTATACCGGAGAAATTTAAACTCTATGAAGAAACTGATATTGATGAATCAGACGCAACAGATATATCAACAGTGAGTGAAGACAGCCAAAAGAGGAAGCTTATGAGCACACAAGCTCTTACATATGGAACATTTTAAAGAAATTTTAATGAATTCTAAAAATATTTACTTCCATAGTTCTGCAGTAGACGATTTAAATGATAACTTAATAACAATAATTTCAGAGGCATTAACAAATAGCGGAATGAGAGTTGTCAAGAAATAAATAAATGAATACTTGAAATTACTTCTACCAAATTGATTGCATTACCTACTGAATCTCTACAAAACAGTGTGGGAGCAAGAAAAAATTCCTTTAAGTTGGGGAAAGATCAAACTTAAATGATTACAAAAAAGCAAATCCCCTTGATCCAATTATAGAGGCATGCCTTTGTTAATAACATTGTTAAAATATTGACAAGAATATTAACAAGACGACTAACTGATTGGGCTGAAAGTAGACATATTTTACCTGATGAACAAATGGAGTTTCCACAAGAAAGGGGTTGCAGAGATGGTATTTTCTCTCTATCGGCTCTAGTTAACCTAAACTTACGAAAAAAAGAGCAAAAGTCTATGGATTTTTCGTAGATCTGCAAAGGACATTTGATTCCCTGTTGCAAGTGAAATGATGGGAAAAGTTGCATAAAGTGGGCATTTATGGTGAAATTGTTAATATAATAAAAGATATTTATGATAAGGCATCAATATTTATCGAAAGTGACAGCAAACAAACAAAAGAGGTTTATTCACGGAGGAGTTCTCCAAGGGGAAAATCTTAGCCCACTTTTATTTTCTTTATTCATCTCCAACATTACAGATTTCTTAAGAGATCACGGTGCAATGGGGATTAGTATAAACGAAAGACAGGCTGTACTAATGCTCCTATAGGCTGATGATATAGTTTTGTTAGAGCACTCTTCGATAGAAGTGCAATTTAAATTGGATCTGCTCAATATATATTGTGCGCAAAATTCACTGAAAGTTAATATTGCTAAAACTAAAATTTTACCACTCCAAAAAGGGGGGAAATTAGGCCATCAAAGGAAATTTGTTTTTAATGATAGGGAAGTGGAGATAGTTGGGGAATTCAAGTAATTAGGAGTCATTTTATCAACTAGTGGTAAATTCTGAAAAGCAGCAGAGCATAGTAAATCACTAGGGATAGCGGCATCTACAAAAGTTAAACAGACATTTTGTAAAGTAAAACCGGATTAATGGGAGACTAAGGGAATTCTCTTTGACAGTATAGTGGCTAGCATCTCATTGTACTGCGGAGAGATCTGGGCATCTCCTTGCGGTGACATCCTAGAAAAAGTTCAAATTAAATATTTTAAATCTCTCCTAAAACTCCAAAATCGACCCGCGATGCTTTTCTACTAATTCATGAAATTAGTAGAATAAATCTAGATTTCTTTATATTTAAAAGGATGATCGGATAGTGGAAACTGATGAAAACTGATCTTATCCTGAAATTATGTTTTGACAGGCTGGTAAATTTATTAAATTTTGATCTGATTCCTTTTAATTTTGCTGGTTTTTATAATGTTCATTGGAAAAAATAGGTGCAATGAATTTTTGGGATCACAAGATTGCAGTGAATTGATTAGAAATAAAATAGATTGTCAGTGACATATTCCGTAGTAGTCAGCTTCATTTTGTGGTCATCGACCGGTTTCTGGCGTTCTTCCATCTTCAGGATGCGTTTTTCAGACAGTGTGACAACACAGACTTGCACAGAGTGAAGTTAGTTTACACACTTACTGTATTTAAAACTAATCACTAACTAAGTAACTCTTAAACTAGGTCAAGGAGTATGGTTAGCTGGGTGAAAACACGTGTTTGGGTTGCTAAAGGGCAAATTTTTCTTACAATGGAAACAACAAGTGGGGGTATAATTTTTAAACTCTGTTGTTGGAGGGAGCTCCCTTCTTGTTGGGAGCCAACCACCACAACAAAAATAGATGACTTGACGCTTTTAGATTGAATCTCACTAGTAACGACATTGAAAAACTCAACAATACCAAATTTAATTGTTATATTAGATTTATCAGCAATTATAGTAGTAAGCAGTCTTATATTATAGTGAATGCCCGATAAAGTACGTAAGAATAATTGCACAGATCCGCCTGGCAATTGATAAATTCCCTAGAATAATAATAGGAGATAAAATATATCACTTCAGACCAAAAACCTGTGTGCGTTTTGTAATGATAACTCGTCTGATTCTATTGTACACTTTTTGTTAAGATGTAAGACCTTTGATGCATATAGAGTTAAATATTTCAGCAAATTTATATCGATAAATAATCAAATAGAATGTTAGAAAATATTTTAAATTGTACTAATCTATACTATATTAGAAATTTATATAAATATACAGAAGAATGTTTGTGATGATGGAAAATGTTTAATGATAAGAAACAATTTAAATCAATGGCTGCAGGCATGTAATAATAATAATAATGCCAACACCAAATAAAAAAGTAAATAATGAATAAAGTAAATCATTTATATATATGTATAGATGATGGTATCAACTAAACAGGGAAGATACTTTGATTTTTAAATGCGATTTATTTACGTTCCTTTATAAATTAGTGTTGGTATAAACAAATCACACAGTAAGATATAAGCATAAATTCAGAAATCTTATTTTCAATAATTGCAGTAATAAATAAAATTATATTATATAAATATAAACAGGTAAATGTTTATTTTGATTTCAATTGATGAAAAAATGAATATCTTTATTTTATTATTGTTTTGTTCACTGAACTCTTGCTATTAAAATTATTGTAATATTAAAAACAATAAATAAATTTTGAAATTTAATTAATAGATAATTATTTCTTTTTTTTTACCAATTTCTATTTTCAGGTAACAAGTGATGATAAAATATATTTCATTGGTGACTGTTACTTGAGCAAGATGTGATAATGAACCACATTTATTGTATATATATATATCACCATATGATACGTTGGTGAAGTTATATAACTTTGGTCACATAAAATAATATTTCAATACTTAAACACAACGCAACGCAAAAAAATCTGGTGTGAAACAGTCAGACAACTTTCTCTTACTTCAGTTCTTAAAATTATAATTGACAAATTTTATAGTTTGTGTACCAAATTTAATGAAATTCGTCGAAAACTGGAAAAACTCTTCAGTAAAAGCGCACTTCCGGTTTACGAATTTTTTTTGATACTCGGAATTTTGGCCATCTAAAGTTCTTAATTAATTTTGTTTAGGTGATAGAATTGTATAATCACTTTAGAGAAAAACATAACTTAAATGAATTTAAGCCCTTGAAGCAATAGGGCACTACTATCAGCCCAAGCATATCTGATAATCAAAAAAATAAGCGCAAATAATATAAACCGAACCTCCTGATATAGCAAATGGAACTTTACATAACACTTTTTACAGAATTACCTAAAATCAATTGTTTATTATTTTTTTAATATAAAAAAGGCGATAGTAAAATGGCACTTCTAGATTGCTGATTTTCATCACATTTGAAATTCTGCCAGTATATCAATATTATTTTGATGGTACAAATATACATTCCACTTATGAGGTACTTTACAGAATTGTTGCTATTTATTTATTTACAAACGGGGGGTGAATGCCCAGTTATTATACATAACAATACAATTACTGGTACATTGTCAAATATAAAATAAACGAGAACATGTAATATATATATGTATTTAAAACACTGAAAAAAATAATAAAAATAACATAAAATAAAAAATAGATAATTAATATTTACTAACAATATAACTGTGATTAACTATAATAATTTGTTGCAATTGTTCATTATTCGTAACAGTGGACGAAACTTTGCATTGTTTGTATCGTTGTAGGTTTTTGAAAACATTAATCTCTGACGAGTACTCTTCAAAGGCACAGGAATGTTAAGTTTTCTGAGTAAGTCAGGGCAATTAATAATATTATTTAGGAGTTTATAAACAAACATGCAATCAATGTTGAATCTCCTATTGTCAAGCAGAGCCAGACTTTCTATACTAATATTTTAAGGTGCCACATGATGAATACCACTTTACTAATACCAAATGTGATGGCAAAAAAGATATAATTTATAAATAAATTATAAATCTAAAAATTATAACTAGTGGTTCCAGGCAGCCGCTATCCGCTCAAGAACCGCGGCAAAAAAAAAAACCCTTTCAAACAAGGGTGAATACACAGTCAAAGAAACGCCGCTAAACCCTTTCAAACAAGGGTCATTATACAGTCAATGTACAGAAGCCGCCTGGCCTGTATTCCCTTCATACAAGGGTCAATGAACATTCAAGAGGCCACCTGGCTACCATCTATTAACAAACAGTCTTTGTTAACCACCGACTGGCCACCATCTGTCGCCACCTCGGTCACCGACCTACCTATGGTCAACTACTGCAAGAGATGTCTTAATGTGGCACGTACTTACACACCAGCCAATGTGTGAGTGATACCAATATAAACGTAGCACCACTGGAGGAGGAGATCACTAATACATCAGTTATCTAACAGTATTCTACAAGTTACGCATCAGTTATCTACAAGTATTCCATCAGTCATACATTAGTTACAAATCAGTATTCAACAGTCAGACAGCAGTTCACGTCGTTCAAGCAGTTAAGTTTCACTTATCGCGAGCGCGTCCCTATTCAAGGTTTAAACATTACATCTTTAATATTTATTAATCATTTCATAATTCATTTACAGTTGTGCATCTTAGGTTTACTAATTCAAAACACTTTAAAATGATTGTTAAAATATAGTCTATTTTCATAATTCAGTAGTTCGTATTTCGAGTAATAACTCTCTAACTAACAATCACCTACTCATTACTTCAATTCCCTATTCAAGACATCTGATTCCAATACACAAATAAAACGGAGAAACCTTCTTTGAACAGCTTCAAGTTTGTCGACTAGGTTTGATTGGTAAGGAGACCATACTAAGGGACCATATTCAAGCAAAGGCCGGATCATTAATTTAAATAAGGTGACTAATGAACAGCTATTTTCGAAGTGTTTAGTTCTAGTTATAAAACCGAGAGACTTACTGGCATTGCTTATAATCGAAGCGATATGAGAGCCAAAAGTTAAGTTACTGTCGAAAATTATGCCAAGTTCTTAAACTTGTTCAACTCTACTCAAAGGAATGGAATGTAGTTTATAGTCATAGTTTAATGGATTTGAATTTCTATGACAAGTCTTTTACCTTACATTTCTTTATGTTTAAATTCATGTTGTTAGCAAAACACCAAAGTTGCAACTTTTAATCAAGTCCTGAAGTAATAGAGCATCATTTAAGGATTTAATTGAAAAAAATACTTTCACATCATCGCCAAACAAGGAAAATTTAACAGATTGAAAACATTACTTTATATCATTGATGAAGAGTTAAAAAAGAAAAGGACCTAGATATGACCCCCTGAGAAACACCAGAAGAAGCAAGGTAACATTGAGAGAAATTATTTTTAAGTTTAATGATTTGATATCTCTTGGATAAATAACTGGATAGCCAATCCAACAAGGAACAATGAATGCCAAGTTCGTACAATTTTTTTAGTAAATATACCATGATCAACCCGGTCAAAAGCCTTTGAAAAATCCAAATAAATTGCATCAACCTGTTGCTGAGAAGTAAAGGATTGAATGGTGTAGTTCTGAAAAAGAAGTAAATTTGTAGTGGTAGAACGCCCTGAATGGAAACTATGCTGTTCACGCACTACTATTTTTTCATACAGTGGACTAAGAAAGTCTAAAACTAACGATTCAAAAACTTTTTCCAGAGATGACTGAATACAAATCAGTCTATAATTGGAGACAAATCGGTCTATATTGTACTCCCAGAACTACCAAAAAATCAATTTGGGAAAATCTTACAAATAATAGTGATATGTATTTATGTATTTAGACAGTATATGAAGTTTAAAGCAAATCGTTGGAGCCTTTATAGTCGTCCCTTGAACCATTGAAACCTTAAACTATCACTTCTGGTTGATGGGTATTGCCTGAAATCTTCATTTCAAATGCAGTGATTGTATCTAAAAGGTTTACCAAATGTGAGTTCCCAGCGATGTACCAAAATATAGATACTTCATTCAAACTCTCTCTCTATATATATACACACACACAGAAATTCCCTAAAGACATGTTTTTCATACTCAGGAAACTTCAGAATATGTATTTCCGGTGAAAACTCAATTTCGAGAATTTGTCACAATCTCGATACTTCCTCCTTACTAGAAGCAAGAGGAAGTGGAAGCGATAATTACAGAAATTTCTAGCTTCATATTTAATTTTAATGCAAGCATCGGACGCGATCAAAATCCGTCAATTGGAATTAACACTTTACTGTCAAATTCAGTTACCTGGTATGTTCTGTAAATCTGATCAGTAAAGCTAGTCGACCAGGTGCGGTTATCTTGTAGTTAATAAAAATGAACTCCTCATACTTGGGAAAATAAAGAAATACAAACAAAAATAAAATCATGTGAGATTCAATTCAAAAGCCCCCCTGCTCTAAAAAAGAAAAACTGGTGCAGTAATGTTAAAGTAAAGTAATGCCTATTTTTTCATGCGGGCTTAACGTCCAACTACCACATTAAGAAGTGTCGTGGACAGGGACGGAAGCACATACTTTACTATTAACATTTTTGAAACCAATGTAAATTTAGCAGTTTTACGCGGGATTACTATAAATCAGCAATTTCCTCGGTATATAGGCGGCTTTGAGGTCCACGAAAAGTAGCTACATTTTTTCACTTTATCCATTAGAAGTTTTACCTCAATTAAATATACAAGGCTAAATATATTATCCGTGATACCATAGCCAGCTCGAAAATCGCTGATTATCTCATTACTGTTCAACCACACCAAAACTGTTTTAAACAACACTTAAGTCTGTTCAATAATAAACCTGAAAATAATTTCACTTTCACATCTATAAATGATATACCCCGGTAGTTAGCAACTTGTTTGGTATCACCTTTTTTGTGCAGGGGATAAATCTTCTTCATAATTCTTTAAAATTTGATAGTACGTTATCAATCTCATATATTTTATTAAATGTCTGAAGCAGTTTTAAATGAAAACCATCCGAAGCATTTTTTATACATTCATACGGTATCCATTGGGTCCAGGGGCTTTTCCTATCCTTTGCTCTACATAGTACAGACTGCCGTTCGGCCTTAGTGAACTGAATAGGACTATGAGCAAAAGGTTCAACATAAAGCCAAGTAGAAGCCTCAAAAACAACAGTACATAATTTTTCAAAAAAGCTTTTAAAATCATTAAGGTCTAAATTAGTATTACAGAAAAAAATTTTTGTTTTTTTAATGTTTTTATGTAATTCCAAAATTGTTTTGAGTCTCTACTTTCCCCTATTTTATCAATCACTTGTTTAATATACATTTCTTTTTTGTTCACACACATTAGTTTGTAACATATTAGTTTATATATATATATATATATTATAGTTTACTACGTATATTATAGTGTATATAGTTTATATATATATATAGAGAGAGAGAGAGAGAGTGAGAGAGAGAGTGTGAGAGAGTGAGAGTGAGAGAGAGTGAGTGAGAGAGTGTGTGAGCGTGTGAGAGAATGAGTGAGATGTGTAAATCTTTTAACTCTCGTTAATTAGGTTTTTTAAAATTTTTTTCTAATTAATTTTTGATTTCGTCAAATTTTTTCGAGCTTAACTCTGTATAAGAGAATACAAGAGTCATGATTATTAATTTAAATTAGCAAGTTTTTAGTGATTAAACTGTAATTTTTAGGATTAAGATGCTATATGCCGGGTTAATTTATTTAATTTAAAAATTTAGTTGTAATTTGATTGAAATTATATGTTTATTTTTTAGTGAAGGCTGTTTTTTAATGAATCATTTCAACTCTTGAAGATGGCATAATTAGACGCCGAAAATTAGAGATTTAGTATACAAAAAAAAAAAATTATGATAAAAGATTGGTGTTTCTGTGGAGAAAAACAACCTATTACAAATTAATCATTATTTTGAGTTGGAAGCTCGTGTACAAATTACTTTTAGTTTTTGAAGAGGAAGGTTATAGTAGTTTGTTAAGAAAGGGAATATTTCTTGAATATAAAGGTTTTTCTTAAATTATACATGGATATTGTATTTTGACGTGTATCCATTAACAATTACCTTTACTCGTAATAATACTATTCTTTTTTAGGATATTGCTTACATAATAGTCGCTTAGCAGGGTATCCAAATTAAATTTAAACATTATGATGAACTAAGCAAGTTAGTTATTCGTTTGAAATTAAGTAAGTAAAAATACAATTTTCTTAGATTTATTCCAATTTAGAACTGAGATTCGATCTATTTTTTGGTTATTATTATTAGGTGATACTTATATAAAGCCCAAGCAGTTGGTACTTTCTGGTGCAGTTGATACTTTCTGGTGCAGTTGATACTCTTATTCACATTTCTTGTAGAGAAAGCTCATTTGTTTATATTAGTGTTTACTGTGAAACCGATGGAGAATACTGAGACTGAGAGAAAATTTCTAAATAGTTAAGTGGTTAAATAAATAGTTATTACTAACTAACCAATATCTATTTTTCGGTAAGTAGTGATGATAAATCATATTTCATTGGTGGCAGTTACTTGAGCAAAATGTGATAATGAACAACATTTATAGTATATAACAAACTGCTGGACAAAAGTATTGTATAAAATTTTAAAATGATGGAATTTGAAGTTACAATCTATTACTGTACTTTTTTTTTATACAGTCGTAAATGAACTGTGAACCAAAGTGAAATAAGAAACTGAACCATTTGTTTATTTTTTTAAATGACTAATTTTCAGAACTCTAAAAAATACAATAATAATCCCAGTTCACCTCTTTCACTGTTTCTGGTAATTTCTCTCTCTTACACTTTTTTGTTTTGTTTTTTCTTATCACTTCTTTTTTTTCGATTTTTGTTTTCAACATGCCTCTTCATGGTAATTATTCGGAAGAAATTGCGGCACACATTTCATGAGGAATGGCTAAATCAAGCAACAGTTGCCCAGAAACTACGAATGAGCCAATTCACTGTCTAAAGAATTTTAGCACGCCATAGGGAGACTAGTAACAGAGGTAACACTTCGCAAAAAGGGCTTTTGGTGGAGGCAGTGTTATGATTTGGGGAGGACAAGTTTTGACGGATGTACAAACTTACATATCGTGGAAAATGGGTCGCTAAATCCCCGGAAGTACTTGAAGGGGTTCTTTAGCGACATGTTGTGGCAATTTTTGAAAGATTCGGCGATGATTTTCTATTAATGCAGGACAATGCCAAATGTCTCACTGCTCGAGTTGTCCTTGGCTACAGGTAGCTGGGATTCGACGTTTGGTTTCTCCTCCGAGAAGTCCAGATCTCAATCCAATAGAACACCTTTGGGACACAATTGGAACATGGTTCAGACATCGACTGATTGCCCCTAGCGATATCAGGGAGCTATGTACAGCAGCTATTGAAGAATGGAATGAGATTTCTCAAAAGCTTATCCAAAATTTAATCTCTTCAATGCCAAGAAGGCATGCTGCAGTTATCAGAGCAAGTAGAGACATCACTAAATACTGTTGAAAAAATGAAGAATTGATAAGAAATGAGAAAGATTTTTATTTGTAATTTTATAGATTTTTTTTTTAGTTTTATTTTTTATTCTGTGTAATAATACCAGGTTTTTATTAAACTTTTGGTAGTTTTTCTTTTTTTTCCTTTGGATTAGAGTTCATCAACATGAATCCATAAAAAAAAAAAAAACGAAAATACCTTTCAACTTCAAATTATAATATTTTGAAATTTTATGCAATACTTTTGTCCAGCAGTTTATATGTATATATATCAATAAAGATATCACCATATTAATAAGTCAGTGATGTTTTATAGTTTGAATTGTATAAAATTAATAGTAGTTGAAATAATAAAGAAAATTTTAAACAGTCCTGATTGAAATGTATATAAAGATAAATTAATTCGTATCTCATAAACATAAATGTGAATTATTTAAAATATTAAGATAAATAAATTCACTACAATACTTTACTTTACTGTTCCAGATTTGACGTTTCTGTGGCACAGTGTGAATATACTTCAGCCATAAATATTAAAGCATTTCAAGTATTTCCGAAAGATGTTGAAACTGATACTAGGGTAATATAGCACGAAAGAAGTGTAAGTAGATTCTTACAAAACTGATCAGTATACACATCACTATTGAAACACAAAACACTAAGAACGCAAAAGAAAAATGTCTTCATAAAAAATTTTGCTAAAATGAATTTGAACTATTATGCAGGCAGTCTTAAAGGACGAAGAAGTGTATTATATACCATTCAGTGATGAGAAGTTAACAAAAGTGGGGATTTGTTGTGGTGGTTGGTTCCGTAGTGCTGGAAAGCATCAGAGATATTTTCCGTGGTAGCCTGCTTCATTTTGTGGTCATCGACCGGTTTCGGGCGTTCGCCCATCTTCAGTGTTGGCACACTGTCTGAAAAACGCATCCTGAAGATGGGCGAACGCCCGAAACCGGTCGATGACCACAAAATGAAGCAGGCTACCACGGAAAATGTCTCTGAAAAGTGGGGATAGTAGTTATAGGAAAGTAGTATCGAATATTACATTTGTATTCACGTATACTGGCGAGAGTTATAAATGTTGAGAATGTGATTGATTGTAGTGCATCGCAAACACACTTTGAATGCACATACACGGATACATTATGGCTCAAGGTCACAATTGCATTGAATACGAAGATTAAGAAATTTGAAATATAATTTGCTTACCCATGCTAGTGAGAAACTATACTTATGTAGTGAATGGTACTCCACTGTTATGGAGTTGTGGGGTGCCAGGCATTTGGAAACTCATATACTAACTCATATTGGCGAGCCAATATTGCGAGCCATAGAAATGAACGTGATTTCAGATGTAAGCAACCTGGAATTATTAAAATGCATAAGCAAATACCCACATGCGAGAAGCCGTTGAAATGTACTGAATGTGGTTACAGTTGTTAATCATCCGGAATTTTGACGAAACATATGCGAACACATACAGGCGAGAAGCCGTATAAACGTACTGAATGTGATTACAATTGTTTATCAGCCGGAATTTGGGCGAATCATATGCGAACACATACAGGCGAGAAGCCGTACAAATGCAGTGAATGTGGTTTTGCTTTTTCAGGATCTGGAAATTTGAAAAGACATATGCAAACACATACAGACCAGAAGCCGAATTAATGCAGTGAATGTGAGTTTAGTAGTAAACTATCCGATGTGTTAAAAAGACCTATGCGAACACATTCAGGCGAGAAGCCGTATAAATGTAGTGAATGTGATTTCAGTTGTGCACATTCCGGAAATCTCAAGAACCATGCGAACACATACAGGCGAGAGGCCGTATATATGTGGTGAATGTGATTTCAGTTTTACAAGCCGTGGATGTTTGGAACATCATATGCCAATACATACAGGCGAGAAGCCGTATAAATGTACTGAATGTGATTTCAGTTGTATATCATCCGGAATTTTGTTGAGCCATATGCGAACACATACAGGCGAGAAGCCTTATAAATGTAGTGAATGTGATTTTAGTTGTGCACATTCCGGAAATTTCAAGCCCCATATGCGAACACATACAGGCGAGAGGCCGTATAAATGTAGTGAATGTGATTTCAGTTTTACAAGCCGTGGATGTTTGGAACATCATATGCCAATACATACAGGCGAGAAGCCGTATAAATGTACTGAATGTGATTTCAGTTGTATATCATCCGGAATTTTGTTGAGCCATATGCGAACACATACAGGCGAGAAGCCTTATAAATGTAGTGAATGTGATTTTAGTTGTGCACATTCCGGAAATTTCAAGCCCCATATGCGAACACATACAGGCGAGAAGCCCTATAATTGTAGTGAATGTGATTTCAGTTGTATACACTCCGGATACAGGCGAGATTTCACATACAGCGATACAGATGCCACATATTTATGTGTTGCATTTTAACCATAACTCTTAGCAAGACCTTTGTGCAGAGTGGTTAAATTCACTTCAACTTGGCTACTAAATAGTTTATCACTTACTTCAAGGCTGAAACCAGGTAATTACGCTAGGTATTTTATTTTATTTGTAAATACTTCTCATTCTATTAGGCATCTTTTTCTTGTACCAGTGTGAAAACCTTCTATTATAAATACTATCACCACTTTCGTATAACTTCTCATCATTGATGGTCTATAACACCACTTTTCCGTTATTTATGACTGTCTGCACAATAGTTCAAATTCATTTCATTAAAATTTATTATGAATACCTTTTCCTTTGTGCTCTTAGTGTTTCGTATTTTATTATTGATGTGTATAGCCATCAGTTTCTTAAGAATCTACTTACAATTGGTTTGTACTAAATCAACTTAGTATCAGTTTCAAGTTCTTTTCAAAATTTTTAAAATTCTTCAATATTTATGCATGGTCGAAAAATGTAACTATTCACATTTCGCCAGAGAAACGCCAAATCTGCAATTTCATGCTGGAGACCTATTTTAAACAGTTTTGCCTTTCTTGATTTTTATCGTCTCTCTTAGGACATGGACGTAGAAATTGTTTGTTTGGGCAAGTAAGGTGTCTCCCAAATTTTACTGAGGTGAATACCTAGTTTTAGACGAAAGCTCGGCATGTACCGACTTATTTGTTTTGTTACGATTTAAGGAAAAATTAAGGCTCGCCTACTATCTACTGCCTAAATGGTGGAGTAAGGGGCCCCGTTCCTGTATTACTATGATTCTGGACAGAGACTGTAAGCATTCAAGGCGACGCGTCGGCAGCCATTCTACGTCGGGTAACTTAATGCCATATCGGCATATGTCTTCCAACCCGGCTTTCCTCCTTAATACCCTAAGGCAGACAGTTCTATTTTTTCGAGCCTCTACAATTAACAGCCCTTTCACGCGGCTCTCGTTTGAGGCTTTCTTGGCAAGACTGCCAGCTTGCTCGCTTCCAAACATACTACAGGGTTCTAACTTATACGTTTTTCGAGTCAATATAATTCGGGTCCGTTAGGGCAACGATTACAGCTTGGCAGCCCACCAGTAGCAATGTAATCTTCTCCATTCATTGTACTAGTGCTTTGAATGCCACCGTCATGGTTTTAATTTCTCCAGTGGTTTCTCCAAAGTCGGTTTGTAGCAGACTACTGAGGCGGCCTCAACCCGCAAACTTGATTGTCTTCCATGGGAATGCCCAAAAATCAATTCCAAATTAGATATGAACACTTCACTTGAATCGGTCTTACTTCTGTAAACTAATGTGGTCAGTTTTATCAATGATCAACTCCGATATGTATCCGGAATTTGAACTAGTGATACTTTTTGTAATATTAAAGTGATTTCTTATTTTATCATGTACTAAGTATTTTCCCCCAAACTGGTTACACCAATTGGTGAATCTGGCGGAAATCAATTCACCATTTGGTGAATCAACAAGGTTTGCGGGAATGAAACAGTTCCCAGATAAAAACTTATATAAAGGAATATTCGTATCTCATAATCTTAAATGTGAACTATTTAAAACACTGAGTTAAATAACGTCACCACTTTACTATATTGTTCCAGATTTGGCGTTTCGGTGGCGAAATGTGAATGATTATATTTTTCGACCAGGCATAAATATTGAAGAATTTTAAATATTTTCGATTTAACAGTATCGAATACACATATTTGGAAGTGTTAAAGATCTCCGAAATTTCTGATCACTTGCCAATAGTATTATAGATAGACACTCTTTCCTCCAACATGAGCTACTAACATAATTCCCATAGCGAACAAGCTTATTACAGTTTCCAACAAAAACAAAAATCGACAAAAATCTCTTACACATGGGACATTTTCAAGAAATTTTAATGAATTCTAAAAACTGGCAAGAAGTATAAAGGTTGAGAATCTGATGTAGTGCATCGCATACATACATTTGAATGGACATACCCGATTAGATTCCGGTGGAAAGCCACAAATGCTTTGAATAGGAAAATAAGGAAATTTGAAATATAATTTGCTTACTAATGGTGGCGAGAAAAGCATGCAAACGTAGTGAAAAGAACTCTACTGATTACTAAAATGCATATGCAAAAAGGTATAGACGAGAAGCCGTATAAATGTAGTGAATGTAATTTCAGTTATACACAATCTGGGCATTTGAAAAGACACATGCGAACACATACAAACGAGAGGCCATATAAATGTAGTGAATGTGATTTCAGTACTATAGAATCTTGGCATTTGAGAAGACACATGCGAACACATACAGACGAGAGGCCGTATAAATGTAGTGAATGTGATTTCAGTTTTACAGAATCTGGACATTTGAAAAAACATATGCGAATACATACAGGCGAGAGGCCGTATAAATGTAGTGAATGTGATTTCAGTTTTACACAATCTGGACATTTGAAAAAACATATGCGAACACATACAGGCGAGAAGCCGTATAAATGTAGTGAATGTGATTTCAGTTTTACACAATCTACACATTTGAAAAATCATATGCGAACACATACAGGCGAGAAACCGTATAAATGTAGTGAATGTGATTTCAGTAGTACAGCATCCAATCATTTAAAACAACATATGCGAACACATACAGGCGAGAGGCCGTATAAATGCCATGCATGTCATTTAGATTTTACACAGTCTGGACCTTTGAAAAATCATATGCGAATTCATACGGGCGAAAGGCCGTATAAATGTAGTGAATGTGATTTTAGTACTACAGCATCCAAACATTTAAAACAGCATATGCGAACACATACAGGCGAGAGGCCGTATAAATGTAGTGAATGTGAATTCAGTTGTACACAATCTGGACATTTGAAAGAACATATGCGAATACATACAGGTGAGAAGCCGTATAAATGTAGTGAATGTGATTTCAGTACTAAACGATGCGATGGGTTGAAACGGCATATGCGAACACATATAGTTGAGAAGCCGTATAAATGTAGTGAATGTGATTTTAGTTTTACACAATCTGGAAATCTGGAAAGACATATGCGAACCCATACTGGCGAGATGGCACTTGAATATAGTGCATGGGAGCGAGATGTTACTGCGTTTGCTAATATATAATTAAATAATTGGATACATCACTCAATTTTCCGTGCTGGCGATGTTTCGCCCATATTGGAGTGAGCTTCCTCAGGGTCGTGTCACGTTGAATGAATTCAAATAGCGACTCTTATTCTGCCATCTTTTCTGCAAATAGTGGATGGTGCTTAATTTTTCTTTCCGTGCCCATTTTACCCGGCGGAAGACCCACATTCCCGTAAGATTACTTCGAGAAACCGTTTATTTTGCATTTCCTTTTCGTTTCATGAGTGGTGTCAGCTATGTTATGCTTTGGTGGGTCCTATTTTCAACAGTTTTCCCATTCTCGATTTCCATCTCCATTCTTGCGATATAATCTTAATAATTATTTATTTGGGCAAGTACTTAGTTGTCCTCGAAGTTTAACGCATACCCAATTGCGGACGTATGTCTGGATGGGCAGACTTTTTGTTTTGTGACGCTTGAAGGGAAAATTAAGCTTCGCCCACAACTATAGCCTAGTGGCGGAATGGCGGGGCTTATTTCTGAACTATTAGGATACCTGACAGTGTTTCATTAGCATTCATGACTACACAATACAGAAGGCGTATTGCATATGTTTGAAACGTCGGTTCCTAGCGTTCAACTGAGTCAGTCTAAACCCGAATAGAGGTGATTGTTTTTTATGACAAAACTCAAGAGATCAATTCCAAAAATAGATATAAACACTTTACTTTAAGCGGGTTTTAACATCCATTTATTAAAATATATTGTAAGCTGATACTTTATCCAGTACCAATATA
Organism: Triatoma infestans; assembly: GCA_011037195.1. Taxonomy (NCBI): domain Eukaryota; kingdom Metazoa; phylum Arthropoda; class Insecta; order Hemiptera; family Reduviidae; genus Triatoma; species Triatoma infestans. The sequence continues at coordinate 231,905 of JAAEAF010000923.1, forward strand.
TATCTAACAAACAAATTACCTTGACAGTTATGTGCAGGGCTTCACTTAGGCACCTTCAAGATAACAGACATGCTCATATTTACATGTGCAAATCGCGTTTTCTATTGAGAATATTTTGAGTGATCCCAAAAATATTAATTGCAAATGCTTAGTATACAAATCCGTAGAAATTGAATATCCCACTCATTTCTGTCTACTGAATTTCAAAATTTTATTAGCCTGTTTAGAGTAAAATCATTTATCACTAGAAATTATTTTTCGTTTGTCCTTGGAAACTACCGCGGCTTTATCTCTTAAATTTCCTTAAAAATTAATGTAGGATAGGACTTTTACATGTCCTAAACTTGTGGTTTACAAGTATTTATGAGAGTAGTGATTTTTTTTTCTACTTGAACTGAGATAATTGTTTCGGATTTTTGTTAAACTGTGGTATAGTATCCGTAAATGCTTGAATTTCACAAACGGGTATTGTGGGACAGGAAAGCTGTTGTATTAGGGGATTGAAATCAGTTGCTGTATAGGAATGGAATCTACGATAACGAAATTTTCCTAGGTCTAGAATGGATATCCTAGTGAGGTTGCGGACGAAAATGGAGTATTAGTTATTTTTCTAATGGATTCTTTGGCTGCAAGGACTGGACTCTTACAATATTAAGAAAGGAATCAGATAAAGTAGTGAAGAAAATAAACGAAAGTCTTCGACTTTAATATCATGTGAAAATCACTAAATAAACATCTCTTAAGCAGACTAAACACGAAATTATGTATATTAAAAAAAGAAATAATGACCTAAAAAAAGAAGAATATTCGACTCAAAGATAAACTAATCCAGTTAAAACAGTCCACATCCGCTATAATTCAATCAAAATTTCAAACATTCTTAAAACTGATAAATGAAAATCTTTTAGAAATTTTTGATAAAATATGTAAACATATCAAATTTGAATTAAACCCAGATTTTTTACAAGATTGTTTTCGTATGAAGACTAAAAACGACAAATATCCTACTAAAATCCTTAAAGAACAAAGATAAAATAAGAACTTTTGAGATTGCTTAGAGAAAATAAAATACGTTCATCATCTCAAATGTTTTGTGGATGGAAGTTCTGATGTTCCTGTTTATATATCTTGAATACTTGACGCCTGAACTGAATTTTTTTTAAGCAAGCGAGAATTCACAAAAGTTGCAACGAATTGAAATACGAATGGGTAAGGAATGGACAAGTTTTGGTGAGAACTACGCAAAAATCTCCTCCGAAAATAATTAGAAATAAATTCGACCTCAATGAATGTTTGAATTCAAACACAGTTATTCCGGAGAAATTTAAACTCTATGAAGAAACTGATATTGATGAATCAGACGCAACAGATATATCAACAGTGAGTAAAGACAGCAAAAAGAGGAAGCTTAAGAGCACACAAGCTCTTACATATGGAACATTTTAAAGAAATTTTAATGAATTCTAAAAATATTTACTTCCATAGTTCTGCAGTAGACAATTTAAATGATAACTTAATAACAATAATTTCAGAGGCATTAACAAATAGCGGAATGAGAGTTGTCAAGAAAAAAATAAATGAATGATTGAAATTACTTCCACCAAATTGGTTGCATTACCTACTGAATCTCTACAAAACAGTGTGGGAGCAAGAAAAAATTCCTTTAAGTTGGGGAAAGATCAAACTTAAATGATCTACAAAAAAGCAAATCCCCTTGATCCAATTATAGAGGCATGCCTTTGTTAATAACATTGTTAAAATATTGACAAGAATATTAACAAGACGACTAACTGATTGGGCTGAAAGTAGACATATTTTACCTGATGAACAAATGGAGTTTCGACAAGAAAGGGGTTGCAGAGATGGTATTTTCTCTCTATCGGCTCTAGTTAACCTAAACTTACAAAAAAAAAACAGCCAAAGTCTATGGATTTTTCGTAGATCTGCAAAGGACATTTCATTCCCTGTTGCAAGTGAAATGATGGGAAAAGTTGCATAAAGTGGGCATTTATGGTAAAGTTGTTAATATAATAAAAGATATTTATGGCAAGCGATCAATATTTATTGAAAGTGACAGCAAACAAACAGAAGAGGTTTATGTCACGGAGGGAGTTCTCCAAGGGGAAAATCTTAGCCCACTTTTATTTTCTTTATTTATCTCCAACCTTACAGATTTCTTAAGAGATCACAGTGCAATAGGGATTAGTATAAACGAAAGACAGGATGTACTAATGCTCCTATAGGCTAATGATATAGTTTTGTTAGAGCACTTTTCGATAGAAGTGCAATTTAAATTGGATCTGCTCAATATATATTGTGCGCAAAATTCACTGAAAATTAATATTGCTAAAACTAAAATTTTACCACTCCAAAAAGGGGGGAAATTAGGCCATCAAAGGAAATTTGTTTTTAATGATAGGGAAGTGGAGATAGTTGGGAAATTCAAGTAATTTGGAGTCATTTTTTCAACTAGTGGTAAATTTTGAAAAGCAGCAGAGCATAGTAAATCACTAGGGATAGCGGCATCTACAAAAGTTAAACAGACATTTTCTAAAGGAAAACCGGATTAATGGGAGACTAAGGGAATTCTCTTTGACATGCTTAACACTGAGGAATTCTCCGCAGTGGCTAGCATCTCATTGTACTGCGGAGAGATCTGGGCATCTCCTTGCGGTGACATCCTAGAAAAAGTTCAAATTAAATATTTTAAATCTCTCCTAAAACTCCAAAATCGACCCGTGATGCTTTTCTACTAATTCATGAAATTAGTAGAATAAATCTAGATTTCTTTATATTTAAAAGGATGATCGGATAGTGGAAACTGATGAAAACTGATCTTATCCTGGAATTATGTTTTGACAGGCTGGTAAATTTATTAAATTTTGATCTGATTCCTTTTAATTTTGCTGGTTTTTATAATGTTCATTGGAAAAAATAGGTGCAATGAATTTTTGGGATCACAAGATTGCAGTGAATTGATTAGAAATAAAATAGATTGTCAGTGACATATTCCGTAGTAGTCAGCTTCATTTTGTGGTCATCGACCGGTTTCTGGCGTTCTTCCATCTTCAGGATGCGTTTTTCAGACAGTGTGACAACACAGACTTGCACAGAGTGAAGTTAGTTTACACACTTACTGTATTTAAAACTAACTCACTAACTAAGTAACTCTTAAACTAGGTCAAGGAGTATGGTTAGCTGGGTGAAAACACGTGTTTGGGTTGCTAAAGGGCAAATTTTTCTTACAATGGAAACAACAAGTGGGGGTATAATTTTTAAACTCTGTTGTTGGAGGGAGCTCCCTTCTTGTTGGGAGCCAACCACCACAACAAAAATAGATGAGTTGACGCTTTTAGATTGAATCTCACTAGTAACGACATTGAAAAACTCAACAATACCAAATTTAATTGTTATATTAGATTTATCAGCAATTATAGTAGTAAGCAGTCTTATATTATAGTGAATGCCCGATAAAGTACGTAAGAATAATTGCACAGATCCGCCTGGCAATTGATAAATTCCCTAGAATAATAATAGGAGATAAAATATATCACTTCAGACCAAAAACCTGTGTGCGTTTTGTAATGATAACTCGTCTGATTCTATTGTACACTTTTTGTTAAGATGTAAGACCTTTGATGCATATAGAGTTAAATATTTCAGCAAATTTATATCGATAAATAATCAAATAGAATGTGATATGTTAGAAAATATTTTAAATTGTACTAATCTATACTATATTAGAAATTTATATAAATATACAGAAGAATGTTTGTGATGATGGAAAATGTTTAATGATAAGAAACAATTTAAATCAATGGCTGCAGGCATGTAATAATAATAATAATGCCAACACCAAATAAAAAAGTAAATAATGAATAAAGTAAATCATTTATATATATGTATAGATGATGGTATCAACTAGACAGGGAAGATACTTTGATTTTTAAATGCGATTTATTTACGTTCCTTTATAAATTAGTGTTGGTATAAACAAATCACACAGTAAGATATAAGCATAAATTCAGAAATCTTATTTTCAATAATTGCAGTAATAAATAATATTATATTATATAAATATAAACAGGTAAATGTTTATTTTGATTTCAATTGATGAAGAAATGAATATCTTTATTTTATTATTGTTTTGTTCACTGAACTCTTGCTATTAAAATTATTGTAATATTAAAAACAATAAATAAATTTTGAAATTTAATTAATAGATAATTATTTCTTTTTTTTTACCAATTTCTATTTTCAGGTAACAAGTGATGATAAAATATATTTCATTGGTGACTGTTACTTGAGCAAGATGTGATAATGAACCACATTTATTGTATATATATATATCACCATATGATACGTTGGTGAAGTTATATAACTTTGGTCATATAAAATAATATTTCAATACTTAAAACAACTCAACGCAAAAAAATCTGGTGTGAAACAGTCAGACAAGTTTCTCTTACTTCAGTTCTTAAAATTATAATTGACAAATTTTATAGTTTGTGTACCAAATTTAATGAAATTCAGCGAAAACTGGAAAAACTCTTCAGTAAAAGCGCACTTCCGGTTTACGAATTTTTTTTGATACTCGGAATTTTGGCCATCTAAAGTTCTTAATTAATTTTGTTTAGGTGATAGAATTGTATAATCACTTTAGAGAAAAACATAACTTAAATGAATTTAAGCCCCTTGAAGCAGTAGGGCACTACTACCAGCCCAAGCATATAATGAATTATTATCTGATAATCAAAAAAATAAGCGCAAATAATATAAACCGAACCTCCTGATATAGCAAATGGAACTTTACCTAACACTTTTTACAGAATTACCTAAAATCAATTGTTTATTTTTTTTTTTATATAAAAAAGGCGATAGTAAAATGGCACTTCTAGATTGCTGATTTTCATCACATTTGAAATTCTGCCAGTATATCAATATTATTTTGGTGGTACAAATATACATTCCACTTTTGAGGTACTTTACAGAATTGTTGCTATTTATTTATTTACAAACGGGGGGTGAATGCCCAGTTATTATACATAAAATTACAATTACTAGTACATTGTCAAATATAAAATAAACGAGAACATGTAATATATATATGTATATAAAACACTGGAAAAAAAAAATAAAAATAACATAAAATAAAAAATAGATAATTAATATTTACTAACAATATAACTGTGATTAACTATAATAATTTGTTGCAATTGTTCATTATTCGTAACAGTGGACGAAACTTTGCATTGTTTGTATCGTTGTAGGTTTTTGAAAACATTAATCTCTGACGAGTACTCTTCAAAGGCACAGGAATGTTAAGTTTTCTGAGTAAGTCAGGGCAATTAATAATATTAATTAGGAGTTTATAAACAAACATGCAATCAATGTTGAATCTCCTATTGTCAAGCAGAGCCAGACTTTCTATACTAATATTTTAAGGTGCCACATGATGAATACCACTTTACTAATACCAAATGTGATGGCAAAAAAGATATAATTTATAAATAAATTATAAATCTAAAAATTATAACTAGTGGTTCCAGGCAGCCGCTATCCGCTCAAGAACCGCGGCAAAAAAAAAAACCCTTTCAAACAAGGGTGAATACACAGTCAAAGAAACGCCGCTAAACCCTTTCAAACAAGGGTCATTATACAGTCAATGTACAGAAGCCGCCTGGCCTGTATTCCCTTCATACAAGGGTCAATGAACATTCAAGAGGCCACCTGGCTACCATCTATTAACAAACAGTCTTTGTTAACCACCGACTGGCCACCATCTGTCGCCACCTCGGTCACCGACCTACCTATGGTCAACTACTGCAAGAGATGTCTTAATGTGGCACGTACTTCCACACCAGCCAATGTGTGAGTGATACCAATATAAACGTAGCACCACTGGAGGAGGAGATCACTAATACATCAGTTATCTATCAGCATTCTACAAGTTACGCATCAGTTATCTACAAGTATTCCATCAGTCATACATTAGTTACAAATCAGTATTCAACAGTCAGACAGCAGTTCACGTCGTTCAAGCAGTTAAGTTTCACTCATCGCGAACGCGTCCCTATTCAAGGTTTAAACATTACATCTTTAATATTTATTAATCATTTCATCATTCATTTACAGTTGTGCATCTTAGGTTTACTAATTCAAAACACTTTAAAATGATTGTTAAAATATAGTCTATTTTCATAATTCAGTAGTTCGTATTTCGAGTAATAACTCTCTAACTAACAATCACCTGCTCATTACTTCAATTCCCTATTCAAGACATCTGATTCCAATACACAAATAAAACGGAGAAACCTTCTTTGAACAGCTTCAAGTTTGTCGACTAGGTTTGATTGGTAAGGAGACCATACTAAGGAACCATATTCAAGCAAAGGCCGGATCATTAATTTAAATAAGGTGACTAATGAACAGCTATTTTCGAAGTGTTTAGTTCTAGTTATAAAACCGAGAGACTTACTGGCATTGCTTATAATCGAAGCGATATGAGAGCCAAAAGTTAAGTTACTGTCGAAAATTATGTCAAGTTCTTAAACTTGTTCAACTCTACTCAAAGGAATGGAATGTAGTTTATAGTCATAGTTTAATGGATTTGAATTTCTATGACAAGTCTTTTACCTTACATTTCTTTATGTTTAAATTCATGTTGTTAGCAAAACACCAAAGTTGCAACTTTTAATCAAGTCCTGAAGTAATAGAGCATCATTTAAGGATTTAATTGAAAAAAATACTTTCACATCATCGCCAAACAAGGAAAATTTAACAGATTGAAAACATTACTTTATATCATTGATGAAGTGTTAAAAAAGAAAAGGACCTAGATATGACCCCCTGAGAAACACCAGAAGAAGCAAGGTAACATTGAGAGAAATTATTTTTAAGTTTAATGATTTGATATCTCTTGGATAAATAACTGGATAGCCAATCCAACAAGGAACAATGAATGCCAAGTTCGTACAATTTTTTTAGTAAATATACCGTGATCAACCCGGTCAAAAGCCTTTGAAAAATCCAAATAAATTGCATCAACCTGTTGCTGAGAAGTACAGGATTGAATGGTGTAGTTCTGAAAAAGAAGTAAATTTGTAGTGGTAGAACGCCCTGAATGGAAACTATGCTGTTCACGCACTACTATTTTTTCATACAGTGGACTAAGAAAGTCTAAAACTAACGATTCAAAAACTTTTTCCAGAGATGACTGAATACAAATCAGTCTATAATTGGAGACAAATCGGTCTATATTGTACTCCCAGAACTACCAAAAAATCAATTTGGGAAAATCTTACAAATAATAGTGATATGTATTTATGTATTTAGACAGTATATGAAGTTTAAAGCAAATCGTTGGAGCCTTTATAGTCGTCCCTTGAACCATTGAAACCTTAAACTATCACTTCTGGTTGATGGGTATTGCCTGAAATCTTCATTTCAAATGCAGTGATTGTATCTAAAAGGTTTACCAAATGTGAGTTCCCAGCGATGTACCAAAATATAGATACTTCATTCAAACTCTCTCTCTATATATATACACACACACAGAAATTCCCTAAAGACATGTTTTTCATACTCAGGAAACTTCAGAATATGTATTTCCGGTGAAAACTCAATTTCGAGAATTTGTCACAATCTCGATACTTCCTCCTTACTAGAAGCAAGAGGAAGTGGAAGCGATAATTACAGAAATTTCTAGCTTCATATTTAATTTTAATGCAAGCATCGGACGCGATCAAAATCCGTCAATTGGAATTAACACTTTACTGTCAAATTCAGTTACCTGGTATGTTCTGTAAATCTGATCAGTAAAGCTAGTCGACCAGGTGCGGTTATCTTGTAGTTAATAAAAATGAAAACTCTTCTTACACGGGAAAATAAATAAATAAAAACAAAAATAAAATCATGTGAGATTCAATTCAAAAGCCCCCTTGCTCTAAAAAAGAAAAACTGGTGCAGTAATGTTAAAGTAAAGTAATGCCTATTTTTTCATGCGGGCTTAACGTCCAACTACCACATTAAGAAGTGTCGCGGACAGGGGCGGAAGCACATACTTTACTATTAACATTTTTGAAACCAATGTAAAATTTAGCAGTTTTACGCGGGATTACTATAAATCAGCAATTTCCTCGGTATATAGGCGGCTTTGAGGTCCACGAAAAGTAGCTACATTTTTTCACTTTATCCACTAGAAGTTTTACCTCAATTAAATATACAAGGCTAAATATATTATCCGTGATACCATAGCCAGCTCGAAAATCGCTGATTATCTCATTACTGTTCAACCACACCAAAACTGTTTTAAACAACACTTAAGTCTGTTCAATAATAAACCTGAAAATAATTTCACTTTCACATCTATAAATGATATACCCCGGTAGTTAGCAACTTGTTTGGTATCACCTTTTTTGTGCAGGGGATAAATCTTCTTCATAATTCTTTAAAATTTGATAGTACGTTATCAATCTCATATATTTTATTAAATGTCTGAAGCAGTTTTAAATGAAAAACATCCGAAGCATTTTTTATACATTCATACGGTATCCATTGGGTCCAGGGGCTTTTCCTATCCTTTGCTCTACATAGTACAGACTGCCGTTCGGCCTTAGTGAACTGAATAGGACTATGAGCAAAAGGTTCAACATAAAGCCAAGTAGAAGCCTCAAAAACAACAGTACATAATTTTTCAAAAAAGCTTTTAAAATCATTAAGGTCCAAATTAGTATTACAGAAAAAAATTTTTGTTTTTTTAATGTTTTTATGTAATTCCAAAATTGTTTTGAGTCTCTACTTTCCCCTATTTTATCAATCACTTGTTTAATATACATTTCTTTTTTGTTCACACACATTAGTTTGTAACATATTAGTTTATATATATATATATATATTATAGTTTACTACGTATATTATAGTGTATATAGTTTATATATATATATAGAGAGAGAGAGAGAGAGTGAGAGAGAGAGTGTGAGAGAGTGAGAGTGAGAGAGAGTGAGTGAGAGAGTGTGTGAGCGTGTGAGAGAATGAGTGAGATGTGTAAATCTTTTAACTCTCGTTAATTAGGTTTTTTAAAATTTTTTTCTAATTAATTTTTGATTTCGTCAAATTTTTTCGAGCTTAACTCTGTATAAGAGAATACAAGAGTCATGATTATTAATTTAAATTAGCAAGTTTTTAGTGATTAAACTGTAATTTTTAGGATTAAGATGCTATATGCCGGGTTAATTTATTTAATTTAAAAATTTAGTTGTAATTTGATTGAAATTATATGTTTATTTTTTAGTGAAGGCTGTTTTTTAATGAATCATTTCAACTCTTGAAGATGGCATAATTAGACGCCGAAAATTAGAGATTTAGTATACAAAAAAAAAAAATTATGATAAAAGATTGGTGTTTCTGTGGAGAAAAACAACCTATTACAAATTAATCATTATTTTAAGTTGGAAGCTCGTGTACAAATTACTTTTAGTTTTTGAAGAGGAAGGTTATAGTAGTTTGTTAAGAAAGGGAATATTTCTTGAATATAAAGGTTTTTCTTAAATTATACATGGATATTGCATTTTGACGTGTATCCATTAACAATTACCTTTACTCGTAATAATACTATTCTTTTTTAGGATATTGCTTACATAATAGTCGCTTAGCAGGGTATCCAAATTAAATTTAAACATTATGATGAACTAAGCAAGTTAGTTATTCGTTTGAAATTAAGTAAGTAAAAATACAATTTTCTTAGATTTATTCCAATTTAGAACTGAGATTCGATCTATTTTTTGGTTATTATTATTAGGTGATACTTATATAAAGCCCAAGCAGTTGGTACTTTCTGGTGCAGTTGATACTCTTATTCACATTTCTTGTAGAGAAAGCTCATTTGTTTATATTAGTGTTTACTGTGAAACCGATGGAGAATACTGAGACTGAGAGAAAATTTCTAAATAGTTAAGTGGTTAAATAAATAGTTATTACTAACTAACCAATATCTATTTTTCGGTAAGTAGTGATGATAAATCATATTTCATTGGTGGCAGTTACTTGAGCAAAATGTGATAATGAACAACATTTATAGTATATAACAAATTGCTGGACAAAAGTATTGTATAAAATTTTAAAATGATGGAATTTGAAGTTACAATCTATTACTGTACTTTTTTTTTATACAGTCGTAAATGAACTGTGAACCAAAGTGAAATAAGAAACTGAACCATTTGTTTATTTTTTTAAATGACTAATTTTCAGAACTCTAAAAAATACAATAATAATCCCAGTTCACCTCTTTCACTGTTTCTGGTAATTTCTCTCTCTTACACTTTTTTGTTTTGTTTTTTCTTATCACTTCTTTTTTTTCGATTTTTGTTTTCAACATGCCTCTTCATGGTAATTATTCGGAAGAAATTGCGGCACACATTTCATGAGGAATGACTAAATCAAGCAACAGTTGCCCAGAAACTACGAATGAGCCAATTCACTGTCTAAAGAATTTTAGCACGCCATAGGGAGACTAGTAGGTGGAGATATGCAGAGGTAACACTTCGCAAAAAGGGCTTTTGGTGGAGGCAGTGTTATGATTTGGGGAGGACAAGTTTTGACGGATGTACAAACTTACATATCGTGGAAAATGGGTCGCTAAATCCCCGGAAGTACTTGAAGGGGTTCTTTAGCGACATGTTGTGGCAATTTTTGAAAGATTCGGCGATGATTTTCTATTAATGCAGGACAATGCCAAATGTCTCACTGCTCGAGTTGTCCTTGGCTACAGGTAGCTGGGATTCGACGTTTGGTTTCTCCACCGAGAAGTCCAGATCTCAATCCAATAGAACACCTTTGGGACACAATTGGAACATGGCTCAGACATCGACTGATTGCCCCTAGCGATATCAGGGAGCTATGTACAGCAGCTATTGAAGAATGGAATGAGATTTCTCAAAAGCTTATCCAAAATTTAATCTCTTCAATGCAAGAAGGCATGCTGCAGTTATCAGAGCAAGTAGAGACATCACTAAATACTGTTGAAAAAATGAAGAATTGATAAGAAATGAGAAAGATTTTTATTTGTAATTTTATAGATTTTTTTTTTAGTTTTATTTTTTATTCTGTGTAATAATACCAGGTTTTTATTAAACTTTTGGTAGTTTTTCTTTTTTTTCCTTTGGATTAGAGTTCATCAACATGAATCCATAAAAAAAAAAAAAACGAAAATACCTTTCAACTTCAAATTATAATATTTTGAAATTTTATGCAATACTTTTGTCCAGCAGTTTATATGTATATATATCAATAAAGATATCACCATATTAATAAGTCAGTGATGTTTTATAGTTTGAATTGTATAAAATTAATAGTAGTTGAAATAATAAAGAAAATTTTAAACAGTCCTGATTGAAATGTATATAAAGATAAATTAATTCGTATCTCATAAACATAAATGTGAATTATTTAAAATATTAAGATAAATAAATTCACTACAATACTTTACTTTATTGTTCCAGATTTGACGTTTCTGTGGCACAGTGTGAATATACTTCAGCCATAAATATGGAAGCATTTCAAATATTTCCGAAAGATGTTGAAACTGATACTAGGGTAATAGAGCACAAAAGAACTGTAAGTAGATTCTTACAAAACTGATAAGCATAGACATCAATATTGAAATACGAAACACTAAGAACACAAAGGAAAAATGTCTTCATAATAAATTATTCTTAAATGAATTTGAACTATTGTGCAGACAGTCATAAATGACGAAGAAGTGTATATATATATATACCGTTCAGTGTGAGAAGTCAACAAAAGTGGGGATAGTAGTTATACGGAAGTAGTATCAAATATTACATTTGTATTGACGTATACTGGCGAGAAGTATAAATGTTGAGAATCTGATTGTAGTGCATCGCAAACAAATCTTTGAATGCACATACACGGATACATTCTGGCTCAAAGCCACAATTGCTTTGAATGCGAAGATTAAGAAATTTGAAGCATAATTTCCTTACCCATGCTGGTGAGAAACCATACAAATGTAGGTAATGGTACTCCACTGTTATGGAGTTGTGGAGTGCCAGGCATTTGGAAACTCATATGCTAACTCATACTGGCGAGGAGCCATAGAAGTGAACGTGATTTCTGATGTAAGCAATCTGGAATTATTAAAATGCATAAGCAAATACCCACATGCGAGAAGCCGTATAAATGTGCTGAATGTGATTACAGTTGTTTATCATCCGGAATTTTGACGAAACATATGCGGACACATACAGGCGAGAAGCCGTATAAATGTAGTGAATGTGATTACAATTGTTTATCATCCGGAATTTTGACGAAACATATGCGAACACATACAGGCGAAAAGCCGTATAAATGTAGTTTATGTGCTTACAGTTGTATAAAATCCTACCATTTAAAACAACATATTCGAACACATACAGGCGAGAAGCCGTACAAATGCAGTGAATGTGGTTTCGCTTTTTCAGGATCTGGAAATTTGAAAAGACATATGCAAATACATACAGACCAGAAGCCGTATAAATGCAGTGAATGTGAGTTTAGTAGTAAACTATCCGATGTGTTAAAAAGACATATGCGAACACATTCAGGCGAGAAGCCGTACAAATGCAGTGAATGTGATTTCAGCTGTATAGAATCCGAAGATTGGATAAAACATATACGAACACATACAGACAAGAAACCGTATAAATGTACTGTATGTGATTTCAGTTTTACACAATCTGGAAACTTGAATAGACATATGCGAATACATACAGGCGAAAAGCCGTATAAATGTAGTGAATGTAATTTCAGTTGTACATCATCCGGAATTTTGCTGAACCATATGCGAACACATACAGGCGAGAAGCCGTACAAATGTAGTGAATGTGATTTCAGTTGTGCACATTCCGGAAATCTCAAGAATCATATGCGAACACATACAGGCGAGAGGCCGTATAAATGTAGTGAATGTGATTTCAGTTTTACAAGGCGTGGAAGTTTGAAACATCATATGCGAATACATACAGGTGAAAAGCCGTATAAATGTACTGACTGTGATTTCAGTTGTATATCATCCGGAATTTTGTTGAGCCATATGCGAACACATACAGGCGAGAAGCCGTATAAATGTAGTGAATGTGATTTTAGTTGTGCACATTCCGGAAATCTCAAGACCCATATGCGAACACATACAGGCGAGAGGCCGTATAAATGTAGTGAATGTGATTTCAGTTTTACAAGGCGTGGAACTTTGAAAAATCATATGCGAATACATACGGGTGAAAAGCCGTATAAATGTACTGAATATGATTTCAGTTGTATATGATCCGGAATTTTGTCTAACCATATGCGAACACATACAGGCGAGAAGTCGTATATTTGTAGTGAATGTGATTTCAGCTGTATACAATCCGGAGATCTCAAGAACCATATGCGAATGCATACAGGCGAGAATTCACATACAGCGATACAGATGTCATATATTGATATGTTGCATTTTAACCATAACTCTTGGCAAGACCTTTGTGCAGAGTCGTTAAATTCACTTCAACTTGGCTACTAACAAGTTCTTCTCTTACTTCAAGGCTGAAACCAGGTAATTACGCTAGGTATTTTATTATATTTGTAAATACCTTTCACTTAACACTTTTGCCATTCTATTGGGCATCTTTTACTTGTACTAGTGTGAAAACCTTCCATTAGTTTCAGCTAACCTCACCCAGATTCACTTATTTGGGTATTTTACTGCTTTAGTTTCTTGTAACCACTTTGAGCTGATTAGCTTGAGTTTTTGTTTTTGCTTGCTAATAGCGTTTCTTGATTACAGAACTAAGCACCTTTTTTATACGAGAATAGCTGTTTCGCCTGGCACGTCGACAACCACTGCAAACGCCTAAATCTTCACATTATTTGGTCAAGGTTAAGGTATATTTCTTTTACCTATTCATTTCTCGTTCTATTTAACAACTATTTCGTTGTATTCTTAGTCCTTCATTGTGAAGGTGTAACCGTGCCTTGACCCACTCAATTACCTTCTATTTTGTGACCAGTTGTCTTCAGTTAAACATTTTGCTAATTCTACTTCATCTTCATTATTCAGGTTACTCCTGATGGTCCTCCGATCTGGAAATTGACACCCGCCTCATGGAAAATGACATGGTGCATGCTGTCCGGCTATAGAGTCCGTCCGTTTAGCGTGTATGCTTGAGTATGCTGGCTTGGTGTATTTTCTCCAAGGTGACGCTACCACAATTGCTTCCAATTGGACTATAGATAGCTTCAAGCCTATTCTGCTCTATGCTCTGTGCGAAGCGTTCGAAAATAAAACTGTATTGTGGACATTGGAGATTCAAGAGCTTAATAAATAGAGATTTATTTGTTTGATAATTCTTGATGGTGTTTTTCTGTTACCCCCCCAGTTCTTAATTTCAGATTTCTTTTTTTTGGACGTTAACTTTTCCGCACACGCCGTATAAATGTAGTGAATGAGATTTCAGTTTTACAAGGCCTGGAACTTTGAAAAATCATATGCGAATACATACGTGAGAAATGCCATATAAATGTATTGAATGTGATTCAGTTTTACACGCTTTGGAGAATTGAAAAGACATTTGCGAAAACATACAGGTGAAAAGCCGTATAAATGTATTGTTTGTGATTTCAGTTTTACACAGTTTGAACCTTTGATAAGTCATATGCGCATACATACAAGAGAGAAGCCGTATAAACGAAGTGAATGCGATTTCACTTGTGTATCATCCGGAGGTTTGACCTACCATATGCTAACAATACTGGCGAGAAGCCGTATCCATGTAAGTGAATGTGATGGCAGTTGCATACAATTCGGAATTTTGAGGAACCATCTTGTAGTCATCTTGGCGGGAAGGCATATATATATATATCCGAAATGTTGGTCACAAACCGGAACTTTGAAATAACAAACTTACGCGAACTCGTACAGGCGAGGGGTCATATAAATGTTGTGAATGGGATTTTAGTTGTGTTCAGTCCGAAGTTTTGACTAAGCGTTTGTGAACATGTAGAGGCGAGAAGGGGTATAAGTGTTGTTAAATTAGCTATGAGGTCTGAATTATTTCTCTCGCCGATCATAGCTTGGTTGTTCAAGGTGCTGGTTCAATAACAAAAAAAATCATCATCAAAATTTAATAAATATATATTTGAGGTTAACCATCCGAATATATTACACAGCTAACAAAAATAGTACTACTACAACTATAAAGCTACCGCCGATCAGCAGGAGTGGGCGATTCTGCCACTACCACGTCCCGCCCAATAATTTGAAATGCCATTTATTTCAATCATTTCAAAAAAGGTTATAAAGTGCGCACATACTCCTCCATCTTGAAATGATAATTTCAACTCATAACTAAAAAGATTTATTTAAATATAAGTTCACTTATCTACGAAGATTCTGCACCAGTCTCTTCTTTCTTTTCCAACAAAGGAAACAGTTTTACCACAGGTCGTTTAGTCTCTGTACCGTTAGCGAATTTCACAGTGGCCACCCTAACTACTATCAGAACCTAGATGGAGAGCTGCGATTCTTCCAAGTTTTCAGGAAGCAGGTTGTAAATTGTACTTTATGGTTACAAGACTACCCAAAAGTAGATTCTTGCGTCGAAACCTGCATTTATGTCTTGATTGTAAATTGGATAAATATTCTTTACTCCAGTGTTTCCAAAATAATGGAAACATCTGCTAGACTAATTGCCATCTCCGAATTAATTTAGGTTGAATTGTAAGGTCAGACTCATTAGGGAGCAGAAGGGATCCACGTACTGGGAAGTGGGCTGGGGTGAGAGGGGAAAATTCGAGAGGATCATCGGATAATGAGGTTATCGGACGAGAATTCAAACATGCTTCCACCTGTGATAACGAGGTACTCATTTCTTCAAATGAAAAAAAAAAATTATTTTCAAGTATATGCCGTAGATGTGTTTTTGTAAGCTTAACCGCTGACTCCTAAAGTCCTCCAAAGTGAGGAGCTCTCGAGGGTATGAAATTCCATTCTGCACTTAGTTCCGCACATTGCTTTTTAATGGTGTCAGTTGTAACGAACATTTCAATTCTTCAACATCTTCAATTCTTTTTGAGCCCCTACAAAGTTGGTTCCGTTATCCGAAAAAATTTGGCGACTTGTCCCTCTTCTAGCACAAAATCGACGGAGAGCGGCCAGAAAATCCTGACTTGTTAAATCGGACACTAATTCCAAATGGATTGCTTTGGTCACAAAGCAAATGAATACTGCAATGTAAGCTTTTGTTTTCACTGATTTACGGATGCCTGAAGTTACCCAACAGGGACCGCAAAAATCAATTCCACATATCTCAAACGGCCGTCCAGGATTGACTCTTTCTTTAGGAAGAGCAGCCATAAACGTTTGTAGAGTTTTCTGGCGAGCCTTTTTACAAACAATGCATTCATGAACTGTTGCTTTACATGCACTTTTTCTATTAAGTGGCCAATGTTGCCCTCGCACAAGAGTCAGCAACGTTTGAGGACCGACGTGAAAGCTATTTTCGTGGAAATTTCTAATAATAAGCGTTGTGACATCTCCTTTATAAGGAAGGAGCACGGGGTGTTTTCTATTCTCAGATGCGTTTGATTTTTGTATCCTTCCTCGAACACGCAACAAACCTTCAGAATCAATAAATGCTGCTAGCGATAATAATCTACTGTTCCTTTTTAACTGCAACCCTTGCTTTAACCTAGTAATGTCTTCGAAAAACTGTGCAGCTTGTGCTTCCTTTGCAAGGAGGCCCATGCCACCAGAGACTCCATTGACGAAACTTACTAGGTGTTATCCCCTTGAACGTATATCCGCCGGGTTGTCCGCAGAAGGAACATAATGCCATTGCTCTGGAGAAGTTTTCTCCCTGATTACCGCTGTTCTATTAGCGACGAACTGCTTCCATTCTTTCGGCCATCCAGAAATCCACGCTAAAACAATCTGGGAGTCTGTCCAATAAAACTTATTCACGACTATGTCAAACAGAGCCCTTACCGTATCCGCCATCAATTGAGTCAGAAGGCAAGCTCCCAACAGTTCAAGTTTTGGAATCGTTACTACTTTTAATGGAGCAACTCTCGCCTTTGAGCGTACTAAACGTGATAAAACTTTTTCGCCGCCGCTAGAAACAGCATATATGCAACAGGCGAACGCTCGTTTGATGCATCGAAAAAACCGTGTAATTCTGTGATCTTCATGTTTCCCTCCGTTACGTGTCTTGGAATAGTTAGTCCGTCTAGCTCAACAAGACTCTCGAAACCTTCTCCACTTCGAGTACAATGAATGCGGCAGAGCATTACCCCAACTTAATCTGAAGCCATAGTTCCTGAGTAAAACATTCTACCCTTTATTATAGCAGGTGCCAAAAATCCTAGGGGATCCCAGGAAGAGTAGATGTCAGATAAAATAGTTCTTTTAGTGACAAATTGAAGTTGGTTATATTCATTTACCTTTATTATGAAGAGGTCTTCACTAGGTTTCCAATTTAACCCCAGGGTTTAGGTTGTATCATTGCACAATTGATGGTCGCGACTAAGCCTAATTGCACAATATAATGGTCGTCATCCTTATAACAGAGAACATTCATAAATTGTTTTGAATTAGAGCACCATTTCCTTAGAGGAAATCATCTTCTCTGAAGTGCTTCCTGTAACTTGGTTTTAATAAGCAACAATTCTTCTACTGTATCAAATCCGAAAATGAAATCATCACCATAAAAACGAGTAATATTGTAAACTATAAACTTGGCAATATTGGGTGAAATCTTTTGTATTTCTTCGGTTATGCTTCGTAGACATCTGATTGCCAATAAGGGTCCGCATTAGTGCCGTAAGTAACCGTTTTTAAGCGTAATGTGGTAATTTTTCTGTTGACTTATCTCGCCACAGAATACGTTGAAAGTCCGTTTCATTTTTTTCGTACCCAGATCTGTCGATACAATTTTTGCGATGTCCACCATAAGACCATATACAGGTAGTCTGAAGCCTAAGAGAATTGCCGATATATCCGTTTAGAGACTGGGACCCGGAAACATAATATCATTAAATGATAATCCATTATCTGTTTTAAATGATCCGTCAAACACTACTCTTAGCTTCGTAATTGTACTATCTCTTAATTCCAGGTGGGGAGGTAAATAGTAATGTGGCTTACATATAATTTCTGGAGTGAGAATCAATTCCATATGTCCCAAGCGCTCATATTCATCCATAAATTCTACGTACTGTTTTTTTACTGCAGGATCTTTATCTAATTTTCTCTCCATTGCTATACATCTTTTCTCAGCTCCAAGTATAGATTCACCTAATTCACTTCCGTTTACAGTGAAAGGCAAGGTTACCATCAATTTCCCGTCAGAAGCTATTTTTGTTGTGCATTTAAAATTTTCTTTCACAATACTTATCTTGCTCCCTTTTTATCGATTTTCGGTTATCTTTTGTTTTAGTAATTTTTAGAGTGAATGTGAGCTAGCAGACAACTAACTTTGCCTAAATCAAAATTAAAAGATACTTCTCCTGCATATATCCAACCCAATTCAGTATTGATAAAATGTGACATTGGTGCGCCTGTTTTATTCTCAACATAAAATCTTTCTGGACGAATAATATCAAAAAATATGCTAGCGCCCATCAATTTCTTCCCCGGCATGATTAAATTTTAGATCTGCAAGATTTCTCATAACAACTTCCGGTAAATTCCAATTATGAATATCACACGAATGTTTTGTTATTAAGCTTTTTGATAAAGAATGAATAACATTAAATTTAATTTTCCTTTTATATGAAGAGATTCTTAAGGATAATGTGATCACAACATATTCTGACATTGACTACTTCCAATGCCATAAACTTGAGTTTTTTCTTTATATTTCATTAAATTCAGTTTAGAATAAAAAGACTCAGAAATGAAATTCGGATCGCGGATCTAGTATAAAACTTCCGATAATAGGATTTTGTTTACAGTCAATAACATTAACACAGGTCGTAGCAAGCAACAAAGCATTAGTTTTAGAAATTTGAATCTCTTTAAAACTACAAAGAGCTAATCCACTATTATTCTCTTTTTCTTTTTTAAATTCGTTACTTCCTTGTAAAGTTGTTCCCCCACAATTCTTAATGGTATGAATACGACACTTTGATGATGGTGTTTACCATTGCAAAAAAAAAACAATATTTTTCTTTACAACCGCTCTATGATTTGCTGACAAGCACACTCAACATATTTGTTTACTTTTTATTAACTCTCTTCTTTGATCTGCCGACTTATTTAAAAAATCTGGTGTGAAACACCCATACAACTTTCTCTTACTCCTGTTCTCAAAATTATAATTGACAAAAGTTATAGAATGTGTACCAAATATAACGAAATTTGTCGATAACTGAAAAAACTGTTCAGTAAAAGCGCACTTCCGGCTTACAAATTTTCTTAAAACTTGGAATTTAGGCCATATATTTATTTCTAATGAATTTTGTTTGGATGACAGAATTGTATAATCAACTATGATACCACTTTAGAGGAAGCTGTAAACCCACCCCTCCCCTAAAAGTGCCCTTAAATGAATTTCGCCCAGAGAAATGTTTTAGATAAAAGTTATAGAACTTTGTATGTTTAGTTTATATAGCTAGTTTCAAGAAAATCGTCGGAGTCATTTTCGAGAAAATCGCGAAAAAGTGAAAAAATTATTTAGTAAAGAGGTAAAGTAAACGCACTTCCGGTTATCCGATTTTTTCAAACTCGGGAATTTCAACAACAATATTTACTTTTTACAACATTATTTAGATGATAGAAATTGTCTAATAAACTGAAACAGCACTTTAAATGAAAACCTAACCCCACCCTCCCCCATAAGTGCCCTTAAATGAATTTTCCTAGAGAAATGTTTCAAATAAAAGTTATAGCTCTTAGTATGTGTAGTTGATATAGAAAGTTTGAAGAAAATCGTTGGAGCGATTTTTGAGAAAAATTGCAAAAACGAAAAAAAAAACAACAAGTAAAGTGGTACTTCCGGTTGAGGAATTTTAACAGATGACCCACTGTCGGGTCCCATGGTGATACCTACACGGAATATCAAGTTTGAACTTTCTACGATTTTTCGTTTTTGAGCTATGCTGTTCACATACATACACACACACACACACACACACACACAGAGATCATTTGCTATAAACCAATTTTTTGGACTCAGGGGACCTCAAAACGGATATTTCCGGTGAAAACTCAATATCGAAAATTTGACACGATTACAATACTTCCTCTTACTAGGAGTAAGAGAAAGTAAAACCCCTTATATTTGCCAGCAACATGATTCGTTAGACCACATATATTGCAATTTTTATTTTGAACGAATAAAACATTTCTTTCTTTATAATTTTTATTAATATTTACCCCTTTTGAATTAAATTTTAAATTACGGCCGCATTTCGTTTGCATCGATTCCAGATAATTACATCTGTTTTCTATGTAGCTGTATAACTGATTATAAGATGGCATTTCCCTATCTTTTGAAGTTTCTTCTTCTCAAGCCGCCAATGTAACTTTGTCTAGTTTTGAAGTTAATAAATGTATAAGAAAAACATCGCAACTGTTGACCACATCAAGTTTGTTTTTAAAGAATTTATATTTTTAACACATAAATTGAATAAATTTCTTAATCCTTTTGCTGATTGACCAACTTTGACGCTTTAAATAAATTTCCCACATGTGTTTCTATTAGCAATTTATTATTCTTGTATCTATTTACAATTGCTTCCCAAGCAAAGTCCGTTCTGTAACATCTATGCCGGCTATAATCTCGCTCGCTTCACCTGACAAACAATTTATTAAGTAATACAATTTTTCCAAATCAGAAAACCTTTTATTATTATGAATCATAGCATGAGGCATGTCTAGTAAGTAAGTGTACTGAGGCTCTCACTGCCGGAGGGATTTTGTTTTCGACATGTTGGCTACACTATCGTGTAGCCTGATTCCTCCCCTCCGCAATAAGACCAGTTCGAGGTCAGCACGTTGAAAACTGTCGACGCGACAATACGTTTCGTGAAAAATGTCAATCCAATCTCCCGCCAAGTGTGAAATATGCGGCGTCATCCGTTATCTCGTTTGGAAGGGAAAAACTCCGGTTTAGGTTTATAATGAGGTAAAAACTGCATATGGTGATAAAGCTATGAATCGTACGAGTGTGTTCAAGTGGTGTCGCGAGTTTAAAAACGGTCATACGTCTGTGCATGATGGTCAGAGGAGCGGAAAACCTTCCATTGTGACTGACGAAATTGTGGAAAAAATCGAAAATGCGCTCCGTGACGATCGCAGATCTTTCTGTGATGTTTCCGCAAATCTCCAGATCTCTGCTACACGAAACCATCACAGAAACCCTCGAATATCGGAAACTATCCGCGAGATGGGTCTCAAAACAGCTGACAGACCAACACAAGTTGAATCGAGTGGAGGCCGGGCAAAAGTTTTTGAGGCGCTACAAACTCCATGGAGATGAATTTCTCCGCTCCATCATTACTGGAGATGAAACTTGGGTTGCACACTACACACGTGAAACCAAAAGGCAGTCTTAACAGTGGCCTCACACCTCTTCACCTTCCGCCAAAAAGTTCACAACCACAATTTCAGCCAAGAAAATCATGACATCCGTGTTTTGGGACTGTCAAGGCATAATTTTAATTGAATATATGCCTCAAGGGGAGATCATCAACTCTGCAAGATACTGTGAGACCCTAAAAAAATTGCGGAGGGCGATTCAGAACAAAAGGAGAGGCATACTGACAAAGGGAGTCTGCCTGCTGTACGACAATGCCAGACCACACACGGCCAACGTCACGAAGGAACTGCTTGCCTCGTTTAAATGGGATGTCCTGAACCATCCCGCTCATTCCTCTGACCTAGCACCTTCAGATTACTATCTCTTTACCTCCCTGATGCTATTTATGTACTAATGTTACCAGGAACTTTTTTTTGTTCAAATAAAAATTTTTGTAACCTACAAAAATTTAGTACACTTACTTACTGGACATGCCTCGTATCTACGCCTCATAGAACTTCAGCCATTCCTCTATTTTCCCATTAAATTTTTGTATTTCTACTTTCGGTACCTTCAAATTAATATAAGATATTATCAGGATATGTCACTTGCTGTTTTTCCGTTTTAATTGCCAACCTATGTAATTCTTCTTTATTCATATAATTAAGTTTATTATTTAATAACGTTTTAGTTTCATAAAACCTCTCCTCTATTTCTTCGTAATGACCTTCGAGCTCATTAATTTCTTTCACATCGCTTAAACAACTTAAAAGTTCGAAATGGACATCTTCAAATTTTTTAAATGTATCTATTCCTAATTCCAGCTTTGATTGAAATTGCTTATGATTGTCTGAAGAAATATCTGTGGTGTGAGCAAAATTAAATATTTTTGTTAAAGTGCCTTCCTTCTTCTTAAAGTTATCATAAATTCCTCTTTTTGAAGCATGTTACACAGGTAGAATGATATTTAATATTATAAAATAAAGGAAAATAACTAGGAAAATGAGTCTGACTTACCGATTGCCTCCAACGAGGAGCAAAGATCTCGTTGCTTTCACAATTAAGCGTACCTATACGTGCGTTGAAATCCTCTCCAATGATTATCTGTGCATTATTGTACTTTAGACAAATACTGTATAAATCATCACTAAATAATTCAATAATATCTCGTTCTGGGAGACTTGGCTTCCAATAAACTAATCCCAGAAGAAAATTATAACTAGGCAAACGAAAATGCGAGCATAAGAAGTGTTCATGACAAATTTTAATAGATACTACGGAAAAAATATTCTTTCTAAAAAAAAGGATTAAACCACCAGATGCTGCTCTACCTTTTCTGAAAGATTTACTAGCGTTGGAGAAAAAATATTTAAAACTTTTTAAGTACTTAGGGATATTTGTAATATTCTGATTAAGCTAAGTCTCACGAACACAAAATATATCCATTGTTGGTAAAATATTTATTTCACTTGTAGATAAATTAAATAAATTTGAGAAACCGTGTACGTTACACATTCCTATTCTCAAAAGATCACAGTTTTTATACCTAAATAGCTGTGAAGACATCATTTTCGGCTTGGTAATTTTAAATGAGAGCAAATCTTAAGTAGAATTTTCTGAAATAACCCCAGGTTCTTTGCTCACTTCTAATACCCGCACTAGCTACAAATCTTTACTACCACTATTAATATCGGGAGATACGGTCGTTTGCGCTTTGCCTTCACCACCGTCACATTCTTTCATTTCGTATTGCTTCTTACCCGCTAAAAAGTAAGTTATTATCCTTTGTTCCAATGAAACTACGGGCACTTTATCACAAGAACAAGAAGCCTTACTTTTGAAGAGTTTTTTTTTACTTTCTCTTACTCCTAGTAAGAGGAAGTATTGTAATCGTGTCAAATTTTCGATATCGAGTTTTTCACCGGAAATATCTTTTGAAGTCCCCTGAGTCCAAAAAAGTGATTTTTAGCAAATGGTCTGTGTGTGTGTGTGTATATGTATATGTGAACAGCATAGCTCAAAAACGAAAAACCGTAGAAAGTTGAAACATGATATTCGTTTAGGTATCACCGTGGGATCTGACACTACGTTATCTGTCAAAATTCCTCAAACCGGAAGTACCACTTTACTAGTTAGATTTTTTACTTTTTTGCAATTTTCTCAAAAATGGCTCCGACGATTTCTTTAAACTCCAAACATCAACCACACATACAAAGAGCTACAACTTTTATTTGAAACATTTCTCCGGGAAAATGCACTGAAGGGCACTTTTCGGGGGTGGGGTGGGGTTAGGTTTTCATCTAAAGTGCTATACGTCCGTCTTTGTCAATTTTGCAGCACAAACGCTGAAATTTGGTGGATCGCTGGCACAAAGGAATCACTTAAGATTAGCGAAGAAAAAATTCCGGAATTTTGATTAGATATCGAGGGCCAGTACATTTTAGTTGGTGGCCCTGATAAGGGCCGTTGGTGGTCAGTGGAGCACGGGCACACTTTCAAATGTTACCCGCAGCCATGGCCTTCGGTTTCCAAGTACGACGAACAGTTTTTCGTCAACATCTTTGTCAATTTTACGGCACAAACGTTGAAATTTGGTGAATCGCCGGCACAAATGTAGCACTAACGATTGGTAAAAAGAAAAATTGAAAAAAGTGAAAATAAAGTTTGTGGCCAGTCTAACTTGACGTCAAGTTGTACTGGCCACTTTTTTTTCTTAATATCTTCGTCAATTTTAAGGCACAAACGATGAAATTTGGTGAATCGCCGGCACAAACGCAGCACTAACGATTGGCAAAGAGAAAAGTTTAAAAAAGTGAATAGAAATTTTGTGGCCAGTCTAACTTGACGTCAAGTTGGACTGGCCACATTTTTTTCTTTATATCTTTGTCAATTTTATGGCACAAACGATGAAATTTGGTGAATCGCCGGCACAAATGTAGCACTAACGATTGGTAAAAAGAAAAATTGAAAAAAGTGAAAATAAAGTTTGTGGCCAGTCTAACTTGACGTCAAGTTGTACTGGCCACTTTTTTTTCCTAATATCTTTGTCAATTTTAAGGCACAAACGATGAAATTTGGTGAATCGCCGGCACAAACGCAGCACTAACGATTAGCAAAGAGAAAAGTTGAAAAAAGTGAATAGAAATTTTGTGGCCAGTCTAACTTGACGTCAAGTTGGACTGGCCACTTTATTTGTTTAATAACTTTTTCAATTTTACGGCACAAACGATGAAATTTGGTGAATCGCCGGCACAAACGCAGCACTAACGATTGGTAAAGAAAGAATTTTCAAAAGTCACATAGAAATTGGTGGCCAGTCTAACTTGACGTCAAGTTGGGCTGGCCACATTCTTTCTTTAATAACTCTGCTAATCATACGGCACAAACGCTGAAATTTTGCAGATCGCCGGCACAAACGCGGCACTAACGATGTGCAAAAAATCTTTTTAAAATTCGATGGTGGCCAGTCCAACTTGACGGACGTAAGTGCTATTTCAGTTTATTAGACAATCCTGTCATCTAAATAATGTTAATTAGAATTAAATATGTTGCTGAAATTCTGAGTTTGAAAAAATCGGATAACCGGAAGTGCGTTTACTTTACCACTTTACTAAATGTATTCACTTTTTCGCAATTTTCTCAAAAATGGCTCCGACGATTTTTTTGAAACTTCGTATATAAACTAAACATGCAAAGATCTACAACTTTTATTTAAAACACTTCTCTGGGAAAATTCTTTTAAGGGCACTTTTAGGGGAGGGTGGGGTTAGATTTTCATCAAAGTGCTATCCTAGTTGATTTTACAATTCTATCATCCAACCATAATTAGTTAGAAATAAATAGATGGCTGAAATTCCGAGTTTCAAGAAAATTAGTAAACCGGAAGTGCGCTTTTACTGAATAGTTTATTCAGTTTTCGACGAATTTCATTAAATTTGGTACACAAACTATAAAATTTGTCAATTATCATTTTGAGAACTGGAGTAAGAGAAAGTTGTGTGAGTGTTTCACACCAGATTTTTTTTCTTTTCAGACTTGTTCTATTCTTTCCGCCCCCTAATATTTTTTTGATTCCTCTTCACTTGATTCTGACAAATACTGTCTTTTTAAATTTTCTTTTTGTTGATGACGTTTTACCGTTTCCTTCCCACTGTTGGCAACAGTTTCCTGGATTCCTCCTTCTTCGGGCCAGACTTTACCGTCAACTCGTAGAATATCACTCCTTATAATTGCGTACTTCCCTTCACTTCTAGATTTTCTTATTAAAAGAATTAACAGTTTCGTATTATCTTTCTTCTTTTGTCAAGTTCTCATGTAAGAAGATACTCAAGTCCTTTAATTTATGCCTATTTTTCATCACTTCCGTTTTCCTCCATTCCGATATAAACTTCACAAGTACTGACTTCAAGCCCTGAATTAAAATATTTCTTCGCTTATTATCTCTCATTAAGGTTCTTATAGCTCGTTCCTGTGCTCTAGTTTCATTTATAATGCTGTCTGTTTTCCTAATTAATGCGTCAAAACGGCTATCCATGGTAGATTGGAAAAGGTAGATCACGCTAGCTATATCAGCTCTCATATTTCTTATTTAGTTTAAAATTATTATCTTCCTCTATGTTTGTAGCCATTTTTATTGTTTAACAGAGCAGCAAAAGTATTTTTTTTTTTTTTAAACTTATATCTTCAATTTTTTGTTTTATTTATTTATTTATGTTTTTTAAGAAAAATAGATGAAAATAGGTTGATAATAAATTAAACACAAGATACAAGTAGGAAGTAGAATAATCCAAAAAGAATATAGAAAATAAAAAATAGTTGTTTCATAGCAATCTAAATACGTACGAACAAACTTCTATCAAAGAAGCGATTGTGTCTTATACTGGCACAGCGACAAGTGAGCAAGTGGGCGTGGCTACTAAAGGTGTACTAGAGAGACACTGTCACAGCCCCACTAAAATTAAAGTCCACACTAAGGATAAACAATTAACTGTTGAAATTTTAAAAGAAAACTGAGCTGATTGAAACTTTAATCGTAATTTCTAGAATAAAACTAATAGCACCAAGAGCTAAACTGATCACAAAAGATATATACTGTCGAAAGAATAATAAACATATGTAAAAAAAGTAATAAACTACTGATACCCCCCCCCAAAAAAAAACAGAGCAAACAAACACAACCGTCTCAAACGAAAGCCTAGAGGCCAACTCCAATCGCTCGGTAATTATTTGGCTCTTTCGGTGATTTATTTGGCTTTAATAGATGAATTAGCTTTGAAGATTTCCGTTGGTTAGGAAAGCAACCAAAAACAAGACAACTATTAAAAAGCTTGGTAATAAACACAATGGCTTTACGATATATGACGATGGACTAGAAAAAATTAAAACCAATGATGCGATTTTAAATAAATTCCTAGTTACAGTGGACGAACATAATAAAAAAATTCAAGAGCTACTAAAAGAGCTAAGAGGTATTACAACCAACCCCGGAGGACATACCTTTAATAGAATCACCCAGCATCTTGCGTATGCGGATGATATTTTGCTCACAGGACAAAAGGATCGTTAGCTGGTATGCTCCAAGAATTTCAGGGCTCAGGGAAGAAGCTTGGTTTGCCGATGAATAAAAAAAAAGACAAAGTACATGAAAACTACGAGGAACCAAGCAACAAATCCAGCAAAATGTACAAATGTTGGGGCACATCATTCCGGGAACTGACGCATTTAAATATTTGGGAGCAGTCGTGACACAAAAAAATGAAATTGAAGATGAAATAAAATCTAGGATTGCGGCAGGCAACAGATGTTTATTTGCACTGTCTAAAGCGCTCCGCTTTAAGATGTTGTCACGGGATGCCAAAATAATGCTGTATCAGACAATCATAAAGCCCAGCAGGCTTGCATCACATACGCGTGTGAGACCTGGGTCTTGACCAAGACTTCGGAGAATGTATTAGGGGATTGGGAGCGCAAGGTACTGAGAAAGCTGTTTGGCGCCAAGATGGTGGATGGACAATGGCGCACTAGAACGAATGTAGAATTGTGCCAGCTCTACAAAAATGAGAATACAGTGGCCAGTGTAAAACAGGCTCGTTTGAGGTGGTTGGGGCACGTTGAGAGGATGGAGGAAGAGCGGCTTCCGAAAAGACTCCTATATGGGAATCCAGGAGGAGCAAGAAAGAAAGGTAGGCCTCGTAAGAAGAGGTGGATCGACGATGTCCAGGAAGACCTCACGGAATTGGGTGTAAGAAGATGGAGAAGAGTGGCAACAGGCAGAGATGAGTGGAAGAAAGTTGTTGGATGTAGTGCCAGTGTAGTAATATAGTAAATATGGAGATGATCAGGATTAGTACGGGACTTACTACCAATCTAAGCATATAATATTATTATTTGAAAATTCCAAAAAAATAGCTCAATAACATTAAAACGAAACCTCCTGGTATAGCAGTTGAACTTATGTACGACATTTTTGCCAGAATTACTAAAATCAATGTTGACTTAAATAAAGCGATAGTAAAATCGCACGTCCACTTAGCGGAATTTTCTTAACATTTGAATTCTAACCAATACTTATAAGGATATTAATATTATCTTTTGATGGGCGCATATACATTCTAGTAGTGAGGGTACTTGCAAGAAAAGTAGTGCATTGACTCCAGAACCCCCCAAAAATCTAATTATCCTGGTGAAATGTTACAAAATAAAAGTGATAGGTGGTTATGTATTTAGATAGTATATGAAGTTTCAAGAAAATGGTTGGGCCTTTTTTTGAGACATTGTCGGGAAAACTGGAAAAAAACATTCGTACAAAATCTTAATTCTCGTTGAGGATTTTGTGTCAAATGCGGTCGTAGGTCCTAAGGAGTGATATACCAAACTGTGAGTTGCCCGCGCTCGATTCCGGTTTATACGGTTGTTAAGACTACTTCACTCACTCTCTCTCTCTCATGTGGCCACAGTATATTTCCTAAAGCGATTTTTCGTACTCAGAAAACTTCAGAATATGTATTTCTTGTGAAAACTCAATTTCGAGAATTTGTCACTATCTAAATACTTCCTCCTTATTAGAAGTAAGAGAAAGTAAAACTTGAAATTACAGAAAGTTCAAACTAGATATCTTGTCCATAATAAATATGAACTCTTCGTATATGAGAAAAATAAAGGAATACATTATAAAATTAAATTATGTGAAATTCAATTCAAAAGAACCCCCTGCTTTAAGAAAGAAAAACAGGTTTAGTATTTGATATTTTATCGGTCATAACATGCATATCTATGTTGTTCCTCAACGGTTGTTTCGGAATTTCATCCATCATCAAAGCAAATTCACCATGTTCGTAGTTTAGTATTGTCTAACAAATATATCTACATCAAAAAACTATTGTACCAAAAGTATTTGGTATATTATTACAGTGTTGTAGATAGATAGATAGATTCTACCGGGGGAATTGGCTATTCAGCCTACGCCACCGTGACACCCCAAGGATCCATTGTGGCACCCCCCTAGTTGGAGACCCTCCCCCTATCCTGTCCTTAACCGGACTGTGGAATTGGGGGGGGGCTCCCAGGTGGTCAATCAGAGCACCCTCTCGAGTCCTGCTTGCCTTAAAAGACTTAATAGGTCCGAGAGAGGGCCCTGGCTGAGGCTTGTTGGCACCAGCTTCTCTTTACCAAAGAGGCGGTACCTTAGCCAGACCAGCCCCTCGCACTGACATACCACATGCAGTGCCGTCTCCTCTTCTTCCTGACAAAACCTACACAGGCTATCCGTTGCCAGGCCCATGCGATGCATGTGCTTATTCAGTCTACAATGGCCAGTGAGAATGCCAACTGCTATCCTTATGGCCACTCGGCCTAGTTGGAGTAATTCTGCCGTTAGCTTGGGCGAGTAGCTATGGATAAACTTTTTCGCCTGCCTCTGGCCTGGAATTTTGACCCACCATTCCCTTGATCGGTCCTGCATCCATAGCTTAATGGATGCACTCCTGAGGCATCTTGAGACACCGCAGAACGGCTCTGGCCCGATAAGCGCTTTCATTGAACCCTCCCGGGCCAGGTGGTCCGCCGCCTCATTGCCTCTGAGACCCGAGTGCCCAGGTACCCAAACCAGGAAGACCTTATTATGGCTACTATTTCCTTGAGTACACCTAGGCAGTCCCACACCAGCCTTGAGCTGATCTCCCACGAGTCAATTGCCCGCAGAGCAGCCTGGCTGTCCGAATATATGACGACTCTGGAGTTATACACTCCCCGTCTTCTTATTTCGGCGGCGCAGATAATAATCGCGACTAGCTCCGCCTGAAAGACCGTAGCTAGCCTTCCCAGGCTCACCGAGATATTACATCTCGGATGAGCCCCGTACACGCCGGCTCCAACTCCATCTTCCATCTTGGACCCGTCCGTGTACCACATAGATTCGCCTGTAATTGGCGGCCCATTCTTCCATGCCCCTCTGTCTAGTATCAAGACTTTGAAGGGTTTTTGGAAGTCATACCTAGGAGTCATTATGTCCGTAGGCAAGCCCAAAATCGGGTCCGCCTCCAGCTCCTCCCATAGGTCTTGATGCTTCCCAGTATCCCTGGGATAAATGGGCGCTTGTCCCTGTTGTAGTCGTGCCACAACTGCTCTTGCAACGCCTTGGACGTAAATGTGGAGTGGTGGAAGGTTTAACAGGACCTACAGTGTTGTAATATTGTAACTATGAATGGCATGCATACAAAAATTAAAGACACATTCAAAAGCTGATTCTATTTTGCAATTAACATCTTTGAGCCCGCGAATTGAATTTAGTTTCCTTATAAACATAACTAACCTTTGGTAAGGGAATCTTATTCTTTTATTTTTACTTTGTATTTTTTATTCCAGATCGATCCCTCTTGATTATATTGCAAACAGAAGTGTTTAGTGAACATAATTTTTCTACACATATTGTGTCTTCGTGAAATAAGAGTGTACAATGTGTTGATTATATATTACCACAGAAACTAGAGATGAGTGAAACGTAAACATTTTTTCGAAATTAAACAAATGAGAGAAAAAAAACAGCTGTTTCTTTACTGTACAAATATTTTGGAGAAAAATAATGGATGAATATTATTTTGAAGAATAATAATGTTTCACAATGTTGTGTATTTCCTAATGAAAAGTCATGATGCTTTCCTTCAATAATGGGGTTACTTAAGTTATGCAAGGTTGTTGTATTTTCGTAATAGTAAGAGAGAATGACATCAGCAAGAGAGAGCAGACAGACGAGAGAATTAAGAGAGAGAAAGCTGGCCCTCTCTGGTACTCTCTGACTTAAACAGGCTAGAGTGTACCTTATATAAGCCAGTGAGAATATACATCATGGACATCTATCTATCAGATTCAACCATACATCGCATCGTGTTATATCTCTACTCTCACCTTATATTCTATAAAATCATTACAAGTCCAGTGCAGTTAGTGTAAACTTATAGCTATATTATAACAGTGTCGTCATATCTCCTCATCAACTCATTATATTAGAGGCAGCGTTTGAGAATCTCGCTTCAGCTTCAACATTTTCGAAGATAAAGGTATATCATTTCTTTCAGTTTTTCATATTTACATATATTGATTTCATTACTTATTCTTATCGACTTCTTTTTTCATGAAAAGAGCCGATATCATCAAAGAACTCAAAAAACATAATCTCCTAATAGGCGGTAATTTATTAGTGTTGAAAGAACTTATCGAAAATCAAGTATATGGCAACTTATACGATTGATGATCAGCAAAAGACTGCCTATGAGGCGATCGCGTACCTTTTAAATAAGTGCAATACGCAAATCCTGTAAATATGGTAAATAATCTATTCATATTCGACGGTTCGCGATATTTCCAGCTCCATCGACCAAATCAGTAATTATAGTGTCCTGTCGGGTTAGTATGATGCGAACAAATTGGAAATTTTTATTTTAAAACTAACAGGTCCCGCAAAGATTTATTTTGATACCTTTAAGAATCAATGCGCGTATAATAATGCCTCCCTCACCTATCAGAAGGCAATAGAAAATCTAAGTAAGAGATTTAGAAAAGAAATAACGCCCATTGTTCTTTTGTAACAAATAACCAGCCTGCATCAGAATCCAAATGGAACTCTTGAAGCGTTCTCTGATCGCATTAAACATATTTCTACCTTGTTGCTTTTCAAAGCACAAGAGAATCCACTTGTTACCATACAAAACCTTGTAAATAAACCCTGATATAGCGAATGGAACTTTACATACCATTTTTTATAGAATTACCTACAATCAATTGTTTTTATTTTAAAAAGGCGATAGTAAAATCGCACTTCCAATTTACCGATTTTCTTCAAATTTGAAATTCTGCCACTAATGAGGCACTTTTCAGAATTGTTGCTATTGTACTCCCAGAACCCCTCAAAAATTCAATTTTCCTGGGAATATGTTACAAATAATAGTGATCGGTATTTATGTATTTATACAGTACATGAAAATCGTTGGCGCCTTTATAGTGGCTCTTGAAGGATTGAAACCTTAAAGTATCACATCTGGTTGAAGAGTATTGTCTGAAATCTTCATTTCATATGAAGTGGTAGTACCTAACAGTATATACCTAGTGTCAGTTGCCTGCGATATACCGCTGTATCGATACTTTGTTCAAAATGTCTCTCTTTCTACCCACTCATGCACAGAGTACAGTCCCTAGAAGACATGTTTTTCGTGCTTACGAAACTTCATCATTTCCGGTGAAAACTAAATTTCGAGAATTTGTCACGATCATAATACTTCCTCCTTACAGAAGTAAGAGAAAATAGAAGCGATAATTACAGAATGTTCAAGCTTGATATTTTGTTTTAACGCTAGCATCGGACCCGATCAAAATCCGTCAATTGAAAGTAACATTTCACTGCCAAATTCAGTTAACTGGTCTGTTCTGTACATATGAACAGTAAAGCTGGTTCGTCTCGGTGCGGTTATCTTGCAGTTAATTAAAATGAACTCCTCTTACATGGGAAAATAAACAAAAACAAACAACAATAAAATCATGTGAGATTCAATTGAAAATGCCCCCCTCCTTTAGGAAAGAATTTTTCTAGTGATTAACTGTGATTTTTAAGGTTATGATGCCATTGCTGAGTTATTTTTTTTTTTTAATTTAAGAATTTAGATGTAATTTGATTGAAATTATATGGTTATTTTTTTACTGCAGGCTGTTTTTTAATGAATCATGTCAACTCTTAAAAAATGGCATAATTAGACGCCGAAAATTAGAGATTTAGTATATAAATAAAATAATATAATAACCAAAAATGAAGATAAAAGATTGGTGTTTCTGTGAAGAAAAACAACCTATTACAAATTATTCATTATTTTAAGTTGGAAAGGTTGTGCACACATTACTTTGAATTTTTGAAGCGGAAGGTTATAGTAGTTCGTTAGGAAACCGAATACCCCTTGAATATAAAAGTTTTTTCTTAGGTTATGCACGGATATTGTATTTTGACGTGTATTCCATTAAAATTTACTTGTAATAATACTATTCTTTTTTAAGTTATTGCCTACATAATGGTCCCTTAGTAGGGTATCCAAATTAAATTTAAACATAATTGATGAAGTAAGCAAGTTCGTTATTCATTTGAAATTAAGTAAGTGAAAATACAATTTTCTTAGATTTATTCTAATTTAGAGCATAGATTCAATTTATTTTTTGGTTATTATTATTATTAGATGATAATTATATAAAGCCCAAGCAGTTTGATCTTTCTGGTACAGTTGATTCAACATTTCTATTATAAATATAATAAACTGCTGGACAAAAGTATTGCATACAATTTTAAGATGTAATTTGAAGTTACAGTCTATTACTGTACTATTTATTATACAGTCGTTGTAAATGGACTCTAAACCAAAGTGAAATAAGAAACTGACTATTGTTTATGTTTTAAAAGAACCAATTTTCTAACTCTTAAAAATACAATAATAATCCCAGTTCATCACTTTCACTGTTTCTGTTAATTTCTCTATCCTACACTTTTTTGTTTTGTTTTTACTTATCAGTTCTTTTTTTCGATTTTTGTTCTAAACATGCCGCTTCATGGTAATTATTCGGAAGAAATTGCAGTACACATTACATGAGCAATGGCTAAATCAAGCAACAATTGCACAGATACTACGAATGGGCCAATCCACTGTCTAAAGAATTTCAGCACGCCATAGGGAGACTGGTAGCTACTCCCGAAGGCATGTTACAGGCCGCCCTAGAATTTATACCCGAACAAATAAGAAATTTTTTCAGCTGAATGTCTTATGGAACAGGTTTGTCACTGCAATCAATTACATCACTTAATCGCTGATGACCGTAATGTCCATATTTCAAATAGGTCAGTCAGAAGAAGGTTAAACGAAGCAAACTTGGCTTCCAGGGTACCCGCTACCTGCCCTCGTCTCAATCAAACCAGGTTTCTTAAATTTTTGGTGGTTTTCCTTTTTTTCCTTTGGGTTAAAGTTCAACAACATGAATCCATAAAAAAAAAAAAAAAAGATCGGAAATACCTTTAAACTTCAAATTATAATATATTGAAATTTTATGCAATACTTTTGGCCAGCAGTTTGTATATCTATCAATATAGATCTCACCATATTATCAGTTGGTGATGTTTTACAGTTTGAACTATATAAAATTAATATAATTGAATAAATACAGACAATTTTAAACAGTCCTGATTGAAATGATAAGGTAATTTAATTTCGTACCTCATAAACTTAAATGTGAATTATTTAAAATATTAAAATAAAAGAATTCACTACAACACTTTACTGTATTGTTCCAGATTTGACGTTTCTGTGGCATAGTGTGAATATTCTTCAGCCATAAATATTGAAGCATTTAAATATTTCCGAAGATGTTGAAACGTATACTAGGGTAATTTAGCACACAAGAACTGTAAGTAGATTCTTTCAAAACTGAAAAGAATTCACATCACTATTGAAACACAAATCACTAAGAACACCAAAAAGTCGTCATAATAAATTTTGCTAAAATGAATTTCAACTATTTTGCAGGCAGTCATAATTGACGAAGAAGTGTATTATATACCGTTCAGTGATGAGAAGTTAACAAATTTGGGGATAGCAGGTATACGAAAGTAGTATCGAATAATACATTTGTATAAACGTATGCTAGCGAGAAGTATAAATGTTGAGAATGCGATTGTAGTGCATCGCAACCTCACCTTTGAATGCACATACACGAATACATTCTGGCCCAAAGCCACAAATGCATTGAATGCGAAAATTAAGAAATTTGAAGCATAATTTGCTTACTCATGCTGGTAAAAAACCACGCAAATGTAGTGAATGGTATTCCATTGTCAGTAGAGCCTGGCATTTGAAAACACATATGCTAACTCTTGCTGGCGAGGAGCCATGGAAGTGAACGTGATTTCAGATGTGCAATCTGGAATTATTAAAATGCATAATAGAATATATACATGCGAGAAGCCGTATAAATGTACTGAATGTGATTACAGTTGTGCATCATCCGGAATTTTAACGAAACATATGCGAACACATACAGGCGAAAAGTCGTATAAGTGCAGTTTATGTGCTTACAGCTGTATAAAATCCGGCTCTTTAAAACAACATATTCGAACACATACTGGCGAGAAGCCGTATAAATGTACCGTATGTGATTTCAGTTTTACACTATCTGGAAACTTGAATAGACATATGCGAACACATACAGGCGAGAGGCCGTATAAATGTACTGAATGTGATTTCAGTTTTACAAGACGTGGAACTTTGAAAAATCATATGCGAATACACACGGGTGAAAAGCCGTATAAATGTAATTTTAGTAGTACATCATCCGGATATTTGCGGAAACATATGCGAACACATACAGGCGAAAAACCGTATAAATGTAGTGAATGTGATTTCAGTTGTTTATCATGCGGAATTTGGACGAAACATATGCGAACACATACAGGCGAGAGGCCGTATAAATGTAGTTTATGTGCTTACAGTTGTATAACATCCGGCCGTTTAAAACAACATATTCGAACACATACAGGCGAGAAGCCGTACAAATGCAGTGAATGTGATTTCAGTTGTACACAGTCTGGAAATTTGAAAAGACATATGCGAACACATTTAGACCAGAAGCCGTATAAATGTACTGTATGTGATTTCAGTTTTACAGTATCTGGAGACTTGAATAGACATATGCGAATACATACTGGCGAAAAGCCGTATAAATGTAGTGAATGTAATTTCAGTTGTACAACATCCGGAATTTTTCTGAACCATATGCGAACACATACAGGTGAGAAGCCGTATAAATGTACTGAATGTGATTTCAGTTCTGCAAGACGTGGAACTCTCAAGGACCATATGCGAATACATACAGGCGAGAGGCCGTATAAATGTAGTGAATGTGATTTCAGTTTTATAAGGCGTGGAACTTTAAAACATCATATGCGAACACATACAGGCGAGAAGCCGTATAAATGTAGTGAATGTGATTTCAGTTGTACATCATCCGGAATTTTGCTGAAACATATGCGAACACATACTGGCGAAAAGCCGTATAAATGTAGTGAATGTTATTTCAGTTGTACAACATCCGGAATTTTGCTGAACCATATGCGAACACATACAGGCGAGAAGCCGTATAAATGTACTGAATGTGATTTCAGTTCTGCAAGACGTGGAACTCTCAAGGACCATATGCGAACACATACAGACGAGAGGCCGTATAAATGTAGTGAATGTGATTTCAGTTTTATAAGGCGTGGAACTTTAAAACATCATATGCGAGTACATACGGATGAAAAGCCCTTTAAATGTAGTGAATGTGATTTCAGATGTACAGCACCCGGAATTTTGCTGAAACATATGCGAACACATACAGGCGAGAGGCCGTATAAATGTAGTTTATGTGCTTACAGTTGTAAAACATCCGGCCCTTTAAAACAACATATTCGAACACATACAGGCGAGAAGCCGTACAAATGCAGTGAATGTGATTTCAGTTGTACACAGTCTGGAAATTTGAAAAGACATATGCGAACACATTCAGACCAGAAGCCGTTAAAATGTAGTGAATGTGAGTTCAGTAGTAAAATATCCGATGTGTTAGAAAGACATATGCGAACACATCCAGGCGAGAAGCCGTATAAATGCAGTGAATGTGATTTCTGTTGTATAGAATCCGGTGATTGGATAAAACACATACGAACACATACAGACAAGAAGCCGTATAAATGTACTGTATGTGATTTCAGTTTTACAGTATCTGGAGACTTGAATAGACATATGCGAATACATACTGGCGAAAAGCCGTATAAATGTAGTGAATGTAATTTCAGTTGTACAACATCCGGAATTTTGCTGAACCATATGCGAACACATACAGGCGAGAAGCCGTATAAATGTACTGAATGTGTTTTCAGTTCTGCAAGACGTGGAACTCTCAAGGACCATATGCGAACACATACAGGCGAGAGGCCGTATAAATGTAGTGTATGTGATTTGAGTTTTATAAGGCATGGAACTTTAAAACATCATATGCGAGTACATACGGATGAAAAGTCGTATACATGTAGTGAATGTGATTTCAGTTGTACATCACCCGGGATTTTGCTGAAACATATGCGAACACATACAGGCGAGAGGCCGTATAAATGTAGTTTATGTGCTTACAGTTGTAAAACATCCGGTGCTTTAAAACAACATATTCGAACACATACAGGCGAGAAGCCGTACAAATGCAGTGAATGTGATTTCAGTTGTACACAGCCTGGAAATTTGAAAAGACATATGCGAACACATACAGACCAGAAGCCGTTTAAGTGCAGTGAATGTGCGTTCGGTAGTAAACTATCCGATGTGTTAGAAAGACATATACGAACACATCCTGGCGAGAAACCGTATAAATTCAGCGAATGTGATTTTAGTTGTATAGAATCCCGGAGATTGGATAAAACATATACGAACATATACAGACAAGAAGCCGTATAAATGTACTGTATGTGATTTCAGTTTTACAGTATCTGGAGACCTGAATAGACATATGCGAATACATACAGGCGACAAGCCATATAAATGTAGTGAATGTAATTTCAGTTGTACAACATCCGGAATTTTGCTGAACCATATGCGAACACATACAGGCGAGATGCCGTATAAATGTAGTGAATATGATTTCAATTTTGCAAGGCGTGGAACATTGAAAAATCGTATGCGAATACACACGGGTGAAAAGCGGCATAAATGTACTGAATGTGATTTCAGTTGTATATCATCCGGAATTTTGCTGATTCATATGCGAACACATACAAGCGAGGAGCCATATAAATGTTGTGAATAGGATTTTAGTTGTGTTCAGTCCGAAGTTTTAAGTAAGTGTTTGTGAACATGTAGAAGCGGGAAGCGGTATAAGTGTAGTGAAGCTGATTTCAGTAGTAATCAATCCGGAGGTTTGATCTACGAACACATACTAGCGAGTAGCCGCATAAATGTAGTGAATGCGATGGGGTGATACAGCATTTGCTGATACGTAAATAAATAATTAGAAAACAACACTCAAGTTTCGGGTTTAGAATCGTGTCAGTGGTTTAATGCGATGTTTGGCCCAGATTACAATGAGCTTCTTCGGGGTGAACGAATTCAAATGGTGCACTGAGAGAAAAATCATGTTACGACCAGGGATGGAGACTCCACCATCTTGTCTGTAGGTAGAGGATAGTGCTCAATTTTTCTTTCCATGTCCACTTCACCCGGCCGAGGACACCCATCCTGTACGATTACTTCTAGAAACCGTTTATTTTGCTTTTTCTTTTCTTTTCATGTGTGAAGTCAGCGATGTTATGCTTAGGTGGAGTCCTATTTTCAACAGTTTTGTTCCTTCTGAATTTCAATCTCTTCTCTTACGATATACTCCTCATAATTGGTTAATTGGGCAAGTACTTTAGTGACTTCAGAATTTAACGTACATCCAATGGCGGACGTATGCTCTTCATTTTTTGAGCAGTATGTAATGATATCATATTAAAAAAAAAACTACTCCTGTTGTGTGCAGACCATCCTTGTCTGTAGGAGTTAGCTGGCCCCCAAGATGCCCGGATCTTTTGCCTCTTGATTATTTCCTTTGGTGCGCTTTAAAGGACATGGTGAATTCTAATTTCGAGCGCCAATAAGAACCGTTGAGGAGCTAAAACAAAGGGTTGTTGATGCGTGCAGGCATATTGATGGACGGTCTCGATGGTGAGGAGATCTGAAGATTGCATTGCCCAAGTATGCGGGTATTTTGAGCAGCTGTAATTTCATCAGTTCAATTTTGTAATTAACTTTTAATTTTTACTTTATGCATAAAGATTAATTGTTTCATTTAAGATTTTTTTTTCTTTATTAGCAACACAGGAAGCCATTTTGTTTTGTTTTTAAGATCCAACTGTCAGCACTAGAAAAAATGTTTTTTTCGCTCAAAAATTGAAAACATGGGAAAAATTAAAATCAATGATCCGATTTTAATTAAATTCCTAGTTAAAGTGGACGAACATAATAAAAAATCCATGAGCTACAGAATATTGTAAGCAGGCATGAATAACTAAAAGACAATCATTTAATAAAAAGAAAGCAGATGAATCACCAGAAAACGGCATACTTTTCGTCGACCACATACAACAGCAAGGCTCCCTTCGGCAAGGCTCCTCTACTTCAGTTGCACATTGATCGTTTGCAGACGCATGTTTGACCTGCCAATTTGAACACTAAACTATTTCTTCATTACTTTGATAAGGGCAATCGTCGGGAGAGAGATTTTCTGGACATTTCTCACATTAGTTGTTTATTATACTTTATTTCTCTATGTCCATAACTTTGACACCTTGTAATTAAATTTCTGCATTTATACTTTTTCCATTGTACTCGACAGTAAGCAGTTGCTCTAATGTTATAAATTTCTTTCAAGAACGTTTAGGTTTTATTGCATTCAGTGACTTGCCAGAATTTGTGACACTATCGATGATATATCAGATAAATCGTGTTTCTCTTCACGAGAAAGAAATTGAAATTTATTAGACATTTCTACGACCCAGATGACGCACATTGCAACATGAGTGAAACGTATAGCAAACTACTGAGTCGGTCGCAACCCCTAAACTTGAGTATTTTTTCATGAGAATGCCCAAAGATCAATTCCAAAAATAGGTATAAACACTTCACTTAAAGCGGCCTGTACAGAGGGGTTTCTGTAATCTACTGTGGACATTTTTATCAACAGGTTGAACTCTAATGTTTATCTGGAGTTTGATCTGGTGATATTTTTTGTAATATTTAAATAATTTCTAATTTTTATCGTTTACTTTAAATTCTAAGTATTGTGAGATAATGTGATAATAATGATATTATTGTGTGATAATAATGATATTATAGCTTTTAAATTGATATCTTAGCAAACTTATTTATTTAATATTGTTTTTGATTTTTTAATTGACATACTGATTTTTGAATATCACAAATCTAATTGAAATATAGTATTATCTTTAGATTAGTTATTATTTCGCACACATATGTATATAAATAACCTACTGGGGTTCCTTAGGTATCTCCGACTGATGGAGGTGTTGTAGAACGGATGTTCAATTGGGACATCTGTTCAGTGCTGTGGGCAAGCTTGCGGCACTCAGGGGGCATAGCACAATAGACCGGATAAGAGGTCGCAGTGCATTGGCTAACCGCTTAGAAAAAAAAAACCTTATAAATATTTCCTTAATTTTATAATAACTTTATTTTTACATACTCAATGTACATAGCAAAGTTTCTAATACAATTGCATATCAAAAGAAATTTCATTAAATTACAAGATTTCTTCTGACATAAATATGGAGATGATCAGGATTAGTACGGGACTAGTACCACTCCTAGCATATATATATATTATTATTTTAAAATAAAAAAAAATAGCGCAGATAACATACAACCGAACCTCCTGATAGAGCAAATGGAACTTAACAAACATATTTTTTAGAATTACGTGAAATGAATAGTGTTTTTTTTTTTTTATAAAAAATGAGCTATAGTAAGATCGCACTTTGCGGATTCTCTTAAAATTCTGAATGCTACCAATACTTCTAATGTATATTAATATTATTTTGATGGTAAAATATACATTCTACTAATGAGGCACCTTACAGCAATGATATTATCCTACCAGAACTCCCAAAAATCAATTTGGGGAAATCTTACAAATAAAAGTGATTGGTGGTTATGTATTTAGATAGTATATGAAGTTTCAAGGAAATGGTTGGTGCCTTTTTTCGAGACATTCGCGGAAACTGGAAAAAACATTCTTACAAAATCTTACTTCTAGTTGATGGATTTTGTGCGAAATCTTCACATGGTGAAATCAAATGCGGTGTTAGTCCGTAAGAAGTATACCAACTGTGAATTGCCTGCGATATTTGGTTTATATTTGTTCAGACTGTCTCTCTCTCTCACATAGTACATTCCCTAAAACGATTTTCCGTACTCAGAAAACTTCAGAATATGCTTTTCCTATAAAAATTCCCTTTCGAGAATTTCTCGCGATCTCAATACATCCTACTAACTGAGAGTAAGAGAAAGTAAAACTTAAAATTACAGAAAGTTCAAACTTGATGTTCTCTTGTGAATAATAAAATGGACACTTTTTACATGGTTAAAATAAAGGAATACATTATAAAGTAATATCATGTGAAATTCAATTCAAAAGAACCCCCTGTTTTAAGAAAGAAAAACAGGTTTAGTATTTGATATTTTATGGGTCATAACAAGCATATCTATGTTGTCCCTGAACGGTTGTTTCGGAATTTCATCCATCATCACAGCAAATTCACCAGGTTCGTAGTTTAGTATTGTCTCTAGCAAATATAATTACATCAAAAAAACTATTGTTCCAAAAGTGTTGTAATATATTATTACAGTGTTGTAATATTGTAACTATTAATGGCATGCATACAAGAATTAAAGACTCATTCAAATGTTGATTCTACTATGCAATTAACATCTTTGACCCGCGAATTGAGTTTAGTTTAGTTATATACATGGCTAACCTGAGGTAAGGGAACCTTATTCTTTTATTTATACTTTTTATCTTTTTTCCCAAATCGATCCCCCTTGGTTATATTGCAAACAAAAGTGTAAACTAGGAGTTTACATGTATTGGTCATATATTTCTGCAGAAACTAGAGATGAGTGGAACGTAAACATTTTATCAAAATGAGAGAAAGAAAAACAGCTGTTTCTTTAATGTACAAATATTTTGAAGAATAGTTATGTTTCTTAATGTTGTGTATTTCCTAATGAAAAGTCAAGATGCTTTCCTTGAATAATGGGTTATGTTAAGTTATGGATGGTTGTTGTATTTTTGTAATACTAAGAGAGAATTACATCAGCAAGAGAGAGCAGACAGACGAGAGACTTAAGAGAGAGAAATCAGGCCCACTCTGGTACTCTCTGATTTAAACAGGGAGACCTTATATAAGCCAGTGAGACATCATGGACATCTATCTATCAGATTCAACAATACATCGCATCGTGTTATATCTCTACTCTCACCTTATATTCTAAAAAATCATTACAAGTCCAGTGCAGTTAGTGTAAACTTATAACTATATTATAACAGTATCTTCATATCTCCATTATATTGGTGGCAGCATTTGAGAATCTCGCTTCAGCTTCAACATTTTCAAAGAGAAAGGTATATCATTTCTTTCAGTTTTTCATATTTACATATATTTATTTCATTACTTATTTATATTACATTTTTTACACTCAATTATTTTTACATTTAAAATCTTATCGACTTTTTTTTCATGAAAAGAGCCGATATCACTAAAGAACTCAAAAAGGATAATTTCTCAATAGGCAGTAATTTGTTGAAAATATATGCTTATCGAAAATTAAGTATATTGCAAATTATACGATTGATGGTTAGCAAAAGACAGCCGATGAGGCCATCACGTAGTTTTAATATAAGTGCAATACGGCAAATCCTGTAAATATCAGGAATCTCCAGATGATAAATAATCTACCAATATTCGACGGTTCGCACAATAGCGATATTTCCAGCTTCATCGACCAACTCAATAATTATAGTGTTCTATCGGGTTGATCTGGACAAATTAAAAATTTTTATTTTAAAACAGGTCCCCCCAAGATTTAGTTAGCTTTAAGAATCAATGCGCGAATAATAATGCTCCCTCACTATCAGAAGGCAATAGAAATCTAAGTAATAGATTTAGAAAAGAAATAACGCCCATTGTTCTTTTGTAACAAATAATCAGCCTGCATCAGAATCTAAATGGAACTCTTGAAGCGTTCTCTGATCACATTAAACATATTTCTACCTCGTTGCTTTTTAAAGCACAAGAGAATCCACTTCTTACCATACAAAACGTTGTAGATAAACCCTGATATAGCAAATGGAACTTTACATAACATTTTTTATAGAATTACCTAAAATCAATTGTTTTTATTTTAAAAAGGCGATAGTAAAATCGCACTTCCAATTTACCGATTTTCTTCAAATTTGAAATGCTGCCAGTGTATTAATCTTATTTTGATGGTAGAAATATACGTTCTACTAAGGTGGCACTTTTCAGAATTGTTGCTATTGTACTCCCAGAACCCCTCAAAAAATCAATTTTTCTGGGAATATGTTACAAATAATAGTGATAGGTATTTATGTATTTAGACAGTGTATGAAAATCGTTGGAGCCTTTATAGTGGCTCTTGAAGGATTGAAAGCTTAAAGTATCACATCTGGTTGAAGGGTATTGTCTGAAATCTTCATTTCAGATGCAGTGGTAGTACCTAACGGTGTATACCTAGTGTCAGTTGCCTGCTATACTGCTATATCGATACTTTGTTCAAACTGTCTCTCTTTCTACACACACATGCACACAGGGTACAGCCCCCAGAGAGATGTTTTTCGTGCTTAGGAAACTTTAGAATATGTATTCCTTGTGAAAACTCAATTTCGAGAATTTGTCACGATCATAGTACTTCCTCCTTACTAGAAGTAAGAGAAAATAGAGGCGATAATTACAGAAAGTTCGAGCTTGATATTTTGTTTTAACTGCTAGACCAAAATCTGTTTGGTCTGTTTGGGACCAGACCAAAATCCGTCAATTGGACGTAACATTCCATTGCCAAATTCAGTTAACAGGTTTGTTCTGTCCATATGAACTGTAAAGCTGATTCGTCCCGGTGCGGTTACCTTGTAGTTAGTTAAAATGATCTCTTTTTTCATGGGGAAGTAAAGTAAAACATACAAAAATAAACTCATGTGAGATTCAATTGAAAATACCCGCCAGCTTTACGAAAGAATTTTTTTGGTGAATAACTGTAATTTTTAAGGTTATGATGCCATATACCGGGTTATTTTTTTTATAATTTAAGAATTTAGATGTTATTTGATAGAAATTATATGGTTATTTTTTTTCTGGTTCAGGCTGTTTTTTAATGAATCATGTCAACTCTTAAAAATGGCATAATTAGACGCCGAAAATTAGAGATTTAGTATAATAAAATAATAACCAAAAATGAAGATAAAAGATTGTTGTTTCTGTGATGAAAAACAACCTATTACAAATTAATCTTTATTTTAAGTTGAAAAGGCCGTGTACACATACTTTGAGTTTTGGAAGAGGGAGGTTATAGTAGTTCGTTAGGAAAGGGAATATACCTAGAATATAAATGTTTTTCTTAAGTTATGCG
The DNA here is from genome assembly GCA_011037195.1 of Triatoma infestans. Classification (NCBI taxonomy): domain Eukaryota; kingdom Metazoa; phylum Arthropoda; class Insecta; order Hemiptera; family Reduviidae; genus Triatoma; species Triatoma infestans. The sequence goes on from JAAEAF010000923.1 coordinate 276,204, forward strand.
TGGATATTGTATTTTGACGTGTATTCCATTAACATTTAGTTGTAATAATACTATTCTTTTTTAAGTTATTGCCTACATAATGGTCGCTTAGTAGGTTATCGAATTAAATTCAAACATAATTGATGAACTAAGCAAGTTCGTTATTCGTTTGAAATTAGGTAAGTAAAAATACGATTATCTAGATTTATTCTATAGAAATAAGAAACTGACTATTGTTTATGTTTTAAAAGGACCAATTTTCTAACTCTTAAAAATACAATAATAATCCCAGTTCATCACTTTCACTGTTTCTGGTAATTTCTCTCTCCTACACTTTTTTGATTTGTTTTTACTTATCAGTCTTTTTTTTTCGATTTTTGTTCTCAACATGCCTCTTCATGGTAATTATTCGGAAGAAATTGCAGTACACATTACATAAGGAATGGCAAAATCAAGCAGCAATTGCTCAGAAACTACGAATGAACCGATCCACTGTCTAAAGAATTTTAGCACGCCATAGGGAGACTGGTAGCTTTTCCCGAAGGCATGTTACGGGCCGCCCTAGAATTTCTATCCATACAAATGAGAGATTTTTTCAACTGAATGTCTTACGGAACAGGTTTGTCACTGCAATCAATTACATCACTTGATCGCTGATGTCCATTATGTTCATATTTCAAATAGGTCAGTCAGAAGAAGGTTAAACGAAGTAAACTTGGCTTCCAGGGTACCCGCTACTGGCCCTCGTCTCAATCAAACCTGGTTTTTCTTAAATTTTTGGTAGTTTTCCTTTTTCTCCGTTGGGTTAAAGTTTAACAACATGAATCCATAAAAAAAGAAAAAAAATCGAAAATACCTTTCAACTCCAAATTTTAATATTTTGAAATTTTTAGCAATACTTTTGACCAGCAGTTTGTTTGTATATATATATATATATATATATATCAATATAGATCTCACCATATTATCAGTTGGTGATGTTTTATAGTTTGAATTATATAAAATTAATATAATTGAATAAATACAGACAATTTTAAACAGTCCTGATTGAAATGTTGATAAAGGTAAATTAATTCGTATCTCATAAACTTAAATGTGAATTATTTAAAATATTAATGTAAATAAAGTCACCAAAATACTTTACTGTATTGTTCCAGATTTGACGTTTGTGTGGCAATGTGTGAATATTCTTCAGCCATAAATATTGAAGCATTTCAAATATTTCCGGAAGATGTTGAAACTGATACTAGGGTAATTTAGCACACAAGAACTGTTAGTAGATTCTTACAAAACTGATGAGAACACACATCACTATTGTAAAACAAAACACTAAGAACACAAAAAAGTCTTCATAATAAGTTTTGCTAAAATGAATTTCAACTATTTTGCAGGCAGTCATAATTGACGAAGAAGTGTATTATATACTATTCAGTGATGAGAAGTTTACAAAAGTGGGGATAGTAGTTATACGAAAGTAGTATCGAATAATATATTTGTATACACGTATACTGGCGAGAAGTATAAATATTGTGAATGCGATTGTAGTGCATCGCAAAAACACATCATTGAATGCACATACACGAATACATTCTGGCCCAAAGCCTCAAATGCATTGAATGCGAAGATTAACAAATTTGAAAGATCATTTGCTTACTCATGCTGGTAAGAAACCATACAAATTTAGTGAATGGTATTCCATTGTTAGTAGAGCTAGGCATTTGAAAACTCATATGCTAACTCTTGTTAGTAAGGAGCCATAAAAGAGAAAGTGATTTCATACGTAAGCAATCTGGAATTGTTAAAATGCATAATAGAATATATACATGCGAGGAGCCGTATAAATGTACTGAATGTGATTACAGTTGTGCATCATCCGGAATTTTGACGAAACATATGCTAACACATACAGGCGAAAAGCCGTATAAATGTAGTGAATGTAATTTCAGTTGTACATCATCCGGAATTTTGACAAAACATATGCGAACACATACAGGCGAAAAGTCGTATAAATGCAGTTTCTGTGCTTACCGTTGTATAAAATCCGGCTCTTTAAAACAACATATTCGAACACATACAGGCGAGAAGCCATATAAATGTACTGTATGTGATTTCAGTTTTACACTATCTGGAAACTTGAATAGACATATGCGAACACATACAGGCGAGAAGCCGTATAAATGTAGTGAATGTGATTTCAGTTGTACAGAATCTAGAAATTTGGAAGGACATATGCGAACACATACAGGCGAGAAGCCATATAAATGTACTGTATGTGATTTGAGTTTCACATTATCTGGAAACTTGAATAGACATATGCGAACACATACAGGCGAGAGGCCGTATAAATGTAGTGAATGTGATTTCAGTTTTGCAAGAAGTGGAACTTTAAAAAATCATATGCGAATACACACGGGTGAAAAGCAGTATAAATGTAGTGAATGTAATTTCAGTGGCACATCCTCAGGAATTTTGCTGAACCATATGCGAACACACACAGGCGAAAAGCCGTATAAATGTAGTGAATGTAATTTCAGTTGTACATCATCCGGAATTTTGACGAAACATATGCGAACACATACAGGCGAGAGGCCGTATAAATGTAGTGAATGTGATTTTAGTTTTGCAAGGCGTGGAACTTTAAAACATCATATGCGAGCACATACGGATGAAAAGCCGTATAAATGTAGTGAATGTGATTTCAGTTGTATATCATGCGGAGTTTTGAGGAAACATATGCGGACACATACAGGTGAGAGGCCGTATAAATGTAGTTTATGTGCTTACAGTTGTATAAAATCCTGCCATTTAAAACAACATATTCGAACACATACAGGCGAGAAGCCGTACAAATGCAGTGAATGTGATTTCGCTTTTTCAGAGTCTGGAAATTTGAAAAGACATATGCGAACACATACAGTCCAGAAGCTGTTTAAATGCAGTGAATGTGAGTTCAGCAGTAAACTATCCGATGTATTAGAAAGACACATGCGAACCCATCCAGGCGAGAAGCGATATAAATGTAGTGAATGTGATTTCTGTTGTCTAGAATCGGGAGATTGGATAAAACATATACGAACACATACAGACGAGAAGCCGTATAAATGTACTGTATGTGATTTCAGTTGTACAGCATCTGGGGACTTGACTAGACATATGCGAATACATACAGGCGAAAAGCCGTATAAATGTAGCGAATGTAATTTCAGTTGTACAATATCCGGAATTTTGCTGAACCATATGCGAACACATACAGGCGAGAAGCCGTATAAATGTAGTGAATGTGATTTCAGTTCTGCACATTCCGGAAATTTCAAGAACCATATGCGAACACATACAGGCGAGAGGCCGTATAAATGCAGTGAATGTGATTTCGGTTTTGCAAGGCGTGGAACTTTGAAAAATCATATGCGAACACACACACGGATGAAAAGCGGTACGAACGTACTGAATGTGATTTCAGTTGTACATCATCCGGAATTTTGACGAAACATATGCGAACACATACAGGCGAGAGGCCGTATAAATGTAGTGAATGTGATTTCAGTTTTGCAAGGCGTGGAAGTTTAAAACATCATATGCGATTACATACAGGCGAAAGTCGTATAAATGCAGTTTATGTGCTTACAGTTGTATAAAATCCGTCTCTTTAAAGCAACATATTCGTACACATACAGGCGAGAAGCCATATAAATGTACTGTCTGTGATTTGAGTTTACACTATCTGGAAACTTGAAGAGACATATGCGAACACATACAGACCAGAGCCGTTTAAATGCAGTGAATGTGAGTTCAGTATTAACTATCCGATGTGTTAGAAAGACATATGCGAACCCATCCAGGCGAGAAGCCGTATAAATGCAGTGAATGTGATTTCAGTTGTACAGAATCGGAAGATTGGATAAAACATATACGAACACATACATACAAGAAGCCGTATAAATGTGTAAAGAATGTGGTCCTAAATGTACACCTAAGGCGGAAAACGATTGCTATATTGCTGCAGCGTTCCGCTCGTTTGGCAGTGTCATTCGCCAAGGGCAAGAAATAGGATTAGGCACGTTCTACTTTCGATACTGAGCTTGATGTACTACTCTTGTGCAGGTAAAAAATAACACTTCAGTTAAAAATGCGTCTAGAGTCCTGGGAATTACTAAAACTTCGTGGGGAAGTACTCCGTTTCTATCAAATGAAGCCGTTTAGGTACCACAGTGTTCCTGGATTTCGCGAGGGGGTTCAAGAGCGCCCCCTTACTTTGTTAGCTCATATAAGTGTATTAACGGAGGAAATTTCAGATTTTTATCTTTTTTGGACCTACGAGGCAAAATACAGCATCACCGGGCTTTTAATAGATGGAATTTCCATTCGTGGGCTGACAAAATTCCCATCTATCATCAAGTTGTTATAAGCACAAATGTATGGTGTGGATTAATTGAAAATAAATTAGTCGGCCCACACTTTTATGATAAAACCTTAATGGAGAAAATTTTTTCAATTTTATGTCAGAAATTCTCTCAGAGCTATTTGTAGAGGTACGAATTTTTACACGCCTCGACATTTTAGGAACGAAGTGAGTGAGGTTGAGTGGTCGGTGAGGTGAGTTGAACGGTCGTATAAGTGAGGTTAGCTGGCCCCTGAGATGCCCGGACCTTTCCCCTCTTGATTATTTCATTTGGTGCGCTTTAAAGGACATGGAGAATTCTAATTTAGAGCCAATAAGAACCGTTGAGTAGCTAAAACAAAGGGTTGTTGATGCGTGCAGGATTGTTTTAAGGGTTGTTGATGGACACTATCAATGGTGAGGAGGGCCGTAGATTGCATTGGCCAAGTATGCGGGCATTTTGAGCAGTTGTAATTTCATCAGTTCAATTTTGTAATTAACAGTTAATTTTACTTCAAGCACAAAGATTAATTGTTTCAGTTGAGATTTTTTTTTTTACGTTATTAGCAACATTGGAAGCCATTTTGTTTTTTTTAAGATCCAACTGTCAGGAGCAAAAAAATGTTTTTTCGCTCAAAAATTGAAAACATGGGAATTAATTTTTCTCACAAAAAAAGGACTTTAAGAATTCATAATAAAAAATAGGTGTTCCCCTTTAAAAAAAAGGTTTGTTTCTGAAACTTGCATATCAGCAGTAATTTTTTTTTTTATCATTGAATACTACTCATAAATAAAGGGATCTATTATTTGAATTTTTGCCCATCAATGTTCAAGCTTGAAATTTTGTTTTAACGCTAGCATCGGACCCGATCAAAATCCGTCAATTGGAAGTAACATTTCGCTACCAAATTCAGTTAACTGGTTTGTTCTGTACATATGAACTGTAAAGCTGGTTCGTCCCGGTGCGGTTATCTTGTAGTTAATTAAAAGGAACTCTTCTTACATGGGATAATAAAGAAAAACAAACAAGAATAAAATCATGTGATTCAACTGAAAATACCCCCCGCTGCTTTAAGAAAGATTTTTTTTTAGTGAATAACTGTAATTTTTAAGATTATGGTGCCATATGCTGGGTTATTTTTTTTATAATTAAAGAATTTAGATGTAATTTGATTGAAATTATATGGTTATTTTTTTTACTGCAGGCTGTTTTTTAATGAATCATGTCAACTCTTAAAAATGGCAGAATTAGACGCCGAAAATTATAAATTTAGTATAATAAAATAATAACCAAAAATGAAGATAAAAGATTTGTATTTCTGTGAAGAAAAACAGCCTATTAGAAATTCATCATTATTTTAAATTGAAAAGGCCGTGTACACATTACTTTGAGTTTTGGAAGAAGAAGGTTATAGTAGTTCGTTAGGTAAGCGAATACTCCTTGAATATAAAGGTTTTTCTTAGGTTATGATAGATATTGTATTTTGTCGTGTATTCCATTAACATTTACTTGTAATAATACTATTCCTTTTTTAAGTTATTTCCTACAAAATGGTGGCTTAGTAGGGTATCCAAATTAAATTTAAACATAATTGATGAACTAAGCAAGTTCGTTATTCGTATGAAATTAAGTAAGTAAAAATACAATTTTCTTAGATTTATTCTAATTTAGGGCATAAATTCGATCTATTTTTTGGTTATTATTACTAGGTGATAATTATATCAAGCCCAAGCAGTTCGATCTTTCTGCTACAGTTGATTCAACATTTCTAGTATATATATAACAAACTGTTGGACAAAACTATTGTATAAAATTTTAAAATGATGTAATTTGAATTTACAATCTATTACTGTACCTATTTTTTATATAGTCGTTGTAAATGAACTATGAACCAAAGTGAAATAAGAAACTGGCAATTTGTTTATGTTTTAAAAGGACTAATTTTTTGAACTCTTAAAAATACAATAATAATCCCAGTTCATCACTTTCAGTGTTTCTGGTAATTTCTCTCTCCTACACTTTTTGGTTTAGTTTACTTTTCAGTTCTTTTTTTCGATTTTTGTTCCCAACATACCTCTTCATGGTGATTATTCGGAAGAAATTGCAGTACACATTACATGAGGAATGGCAAAATCAAGCAGCAATTGCTCAGAAACTTGGAATGAGCTAATTCATTGTCTAAAGAATTTTAGCACGCCATGGGGAGGCTGGTAGCTACTCCCGACGGCATGTTACGGGCCGCGCTAGAATTTCTATCCGGACAAATGAGAGATTTTTTCAGCTGAATGTCTTACGGAACAGGTTTGTCACTAGCAATCAAATCAATTACATCACTTGATCTCCGATATCCGTAATCTCCATATTTCAAATAGGTCAATCAGAAGATGGTTAAACGAAGCAAACTTGGCTTCCAGGATACCCGCTACTCTCCCTCGTCTCATCAACCCAGGTTTTTCTTAAATTTTTGGTAGTTTTCCTTTTTTTCCTTTGGGTTAAAGTTCAACAACATGAATCCATAAAAAAAAAAATAATCAGAAACACCTTTCAAATGAAAATTGTAATATTTTGAAATTTTATGTAATTTTTATGTCTAGCAGTTTGTGTATATATACATATCAATATAGATCTCACCATATTATCAGTTGGTGATGTTTTATAGTTTGAATTATATAAAATTAATAATAATTGAATAAATAGAGACAATTTTAAACAGTCCAGATTGAAATGTATATAAAGGTAAATCAATTCGTATCTCATAAACTTAAATGTGAATTATTTAAAATATTAAGATAAATAAATTCACTACAATACTTTACTGTATTGTTCCAGATTTGACGTTTCCGTGGCAAAGTGTGAATATTCTTCAGCCACAAATATTGAAGCATTTCAAATATTTCCGAAAGATGTTGAAACTGATACTAGTGTAACTAAGCACACAAGAACTGTAAGTAGATTCTTACAAATCTGATGAGTATACAAATCACTATTGAAACAGAAAACACTAAGAACACAAAAAAGTCTTAATAAATTTACACATAACACATAAATTTTGATAAAATGAATTTCAACTTTTGCAGGCAGTCATAATTGACGACGAAGTGTATTATATACTATTCAGTGATGAGAAGCTTACAAAAGTGGGGATAGTAGTTATACGAAAGTAGTATCGTATTATACATTTGCATACAAATATACTAGCGAGTAATACAAATGTTGAGAATGTGATTGTAGTGCATCGCAAACAAACCTTTGAATGCGAAGATTAAGAGATTTGAATCATAATTTGGTTACTCATGCTTGTGAGAAATCAGACAAATGCAGTGAATGGTATTCTACTGTTAGTAGAGCCAGGCATTTGAAAAATTATATGCTTACTTATGCTGGCGAGGAGCCATAGACGTGAACATGATTTCAGATGTAAGCAATCTGGAATTATTAAAATGCTTAATAGATTATATACAGGCGTAAAGCCGTATAAATGTAGTTTCTGTGCTTACAGTTGTATGACATCCGGCACTTTAAAAGAACATATTCGAACTCATACAGGGGAGAAGCCGTATAAATGTAGTGAATGTGATTTCAGTTTTGCAAGGGGTGGAACTTTGAAAAATCATATGCGAATACACACGGGTGAAAAGCCGTATAAATGTAGTGAATGTGATTTCAGTTTTGCAAGGGGTGGAACTTTGAAAAATCATATGCTAATACACACGGGTGAAAAGCCGTATAAATGTACAGAATGTGATTTCAGTTGTATACAATCCGCAAATCTCAAGAAACATATGCGAACACACACAGGCGAGAAGCCGTGTAAATGTAGTGAATGCGATTACAGGTGTATATCATCCGATATTTTGAGGAACCATATGCGAACACATACAGGCGAGAAGCCATATAAATGTAGTTTGTGTGCTTACAGTTGTATGAAATCCGACAGATTAAAACAACATAATCGAACTCATACAGGGGAGAAGCCGTATAAATGTAGTGAATGTGATTTCAGTTTTGCAAGGGGTGGAAGTTTGAAAAATCATATGCGAATACACACGGGTGAAAAGCCGTATAAATGTAGTGAATGTGATCTCAGTTTTGCAACGGGTGGAACTTTGAAAAATCATATGCGAATACACACGGGAGAAAAGCCGTATAAATGTGGAGAATGTGATTTCAGTTGTATATCATCCGGAATTTTGTTGAGCCATATGCTAACACATACAGGCGAGAAGCCGTATAAATGTACTGAATGTGATTTTAGTTGTATATCATCCGGAATTTTGAAGAAACATATGCGAACACATACTGTCAAGAGGATGTATAAATGTAGTTTTTGTGCTTATAGTTGTATAAAATCCGGCCATTTAAAACAACATATTCGAACGCATGCAGGCGGGAAGCCGTACAAATGCAGTGAATGTGATTTCGCTTTTTCAGAGTCTGGAAATTTGAAAAGACATATACGAACACATACAGACAAGAAGCCGTATAAATGTACTGAATGTGATTTCAGTTTTACACTATCCGGAGACTTGAATAGACATATGCTAATACATACAGGCGAAAAGCCGTATAAATGTAGTGAATGTAATTTCAGTTGTGCACGTTCCGGAAATTTCCAGTACCATATGCGAACACATACAGGCGAGAAGCCGTATAAATGTAGTGAATGTGATTTCAGTTGTGCACGTTCCGGAAATCTCAAGAATCATATGCGAACACATACAGGCGAGAGGCCGCATAAATGTACTGAATGTGATTTTAGTTGTATAGAACCCGGAGATTGGATAAAACATATACGAACACATACAGGCGAGAAGCCGTATAAATGTAGTGAATGTGATTTCAGTTGTGCACGTTCCGGAAATTTCAAGAACCATATGCGAACACATACAGACGAAAAGCCGTATAAATGTAGTGAATGTGATTTCAGTTGTGCACGTTCCGGAAATCTCAAGAAACATATGCGAACACATACAGGCGAGAGGACGTATAAATGTAGTTTATGTGCTTACAGTTGTTTAAAATCCGGCAATTTAAAAAAACATATACGAATACATACTGGCGAGAAGCCGTACAAATGCAGTGAATGTGATTTCGCTTTTTCAGAATCTGGGAATTTAAAAAAACATATTCGAACACATACAAACCAGAAGCCGTATAAATGTACTGAATGTGATTTCAGTTGTACATCATCCGAAATTATGCTGAACCATATGCGAACACATACAGGCGAGAAGCCGTAAAAATGTAGTGAATATGATTTCAGTTTTACAAGGCGTTGAAGTTTAAAACATCATATGCGAATACATACAGGCGAGAAGACGTACAAATGCAGTGAATGTGATTTCGCTTTTTCAGAGTCTGGAAATTTGAAAAGACCTATGCGAAAACATACAGACCAGAAGCCGTATAATTGCAGTGATTGTGATTTCAGTAGTAAACTATCCGATGTGTTAGAAAGACGTATGCGAACACATCCTGGCGAGAAGCAGTATAAATGCAGTGAATGTGATTTCAGTTGTTCAACATCCGGAATTTTGCTGAACCATATGCGAACACATACAGGCAAAAAGCCGTGTAAATGTAGTGAATGTAATTTCAGTTGTACACGTTCCGGAAATTTCAAGAATCATATGCGAACACATACAGGTGAGAGGCCGTATAAATGTACTGAATGTAATTTCAGTTGTATATCATCCGGAATTTTGTTGAGCCTTATGCGAACACATACAGGCGAGAAGCCGTAAAAATGTAGTGAATGTGATTTCAGTTTTACAAGGCGTGGAATTTTAAAACATCATATGCGAATACATACAGGCGAAAAGCCAAATAAATGATTTGGGTGAAGATTAGGAGGCGGAGTATCTATTGGACCGACGAAAATTAATCGTTTATTTTTCGCGGACGATGTAGTGACAATAGAAGGTTCACCAACAAAATTAAAAGATACCATACTTAAATTGGAACGATATCTAGACAAGTGGGAATTGCAATTAAATATTGAATAAACAAATATTATGGTATTCAATAATAATAAAAAGGGGAAAAGAGCCAAAATTAAATTTAAAATTAAATATAAAGGGAGCGACGTAGAAACAGTTAGAAATTACGAATATTTAGGCATCACCCTCACAGACAATTCATCATTGAAGGATCATTTTAGTGAAAAGATTAAATCAGCCAAGCTGGCTATGAACTATGTTTGGTCCAATGTGTTTTCCGATAGTAGAGTACCTATTTCGGTGAAATTTAAGATATATGATTCTGTAATAGAATCAATGTTATGCTATGGGGCTCAGGTCTGGGGTTACCGTAAATATCAGCAACTTGAGCAGGTGCAAAAAAGATTGTTTATTAAGAAGATCTTTTGTCTCCCACTAAACACTCCTAATTATTATCAATTATATTTGGAAACTGGTAGAAAACTTATATATTACCGCACATTAGAGCTGAATGTAAATTATATGTGTAAAATATTGAATTACAATTCTGGCCGACTTCCCTATATTGTAGCTTTGGAGGGTATTAAATAAAGAGTAGTCCATGGTTTAAAGAATGGCTAAATTTGGCAGAATACCTAGACTGTGTTTTAGATAGAGAACTTATAACAGTACATAGATGGTATGAGCAGATGGTTAATATAATTAGCAAAGGTACAGAAGATTTTAGGAATGAGCTATTTATTTTGGCATCTGGTGCGGAGTATCATTTATTGTATAAAAAACTAGATTGTAATATTGTATATATTAATGATGAATTTAGTCTGGATTTAATTAGAACAATATTTAAAGCAAGATGCGAATTATTCAATTTAAATTATAAACCATGGATAAATGATATTGTGTATACCTGTTCAATGTGTAATTTAAATGAAGATGAAACTATGTTGCATATAATAGGTAATTGTCCTATTATGAGTGGTCTTAGGAAAAAGTATTTGGGACAAAATGTTTTAAATGAACAACAAGTAATTATGTGGTTAAACGGAAAGGATTGGCATAAATTGTATATTTTTTTAAAAATGGTTTTAAAGTACAAACAGTTTTTAGTTAGTGAATTTAACTTTAATTAAAATGTATATATGTATATTTTTTCTCATAAATAAATTATAAAGGTTTATTGTATTTTAGTTTCTTTTTTTTGTTTGTTTTTGTTTTTATTGTTTAAAAAAAAAAAAAAAGGTAAAAATTAATTTGAAGGACAACTCCTGCCAGACGGATTTCCATTGCCTAACGAGTGTTTTCTTTTTGTATTTAGTGTAAATAATATTAATTGATTAAATAAACACATTTATCTAATCTATCTATCTACAGGCGAAAAGCCGTAAAATTGTTGTGAACGTGATTTTAGTTGTATAGAATCCTGGAAATCTCAAGAAACATATGCGAATACCTACAGGCGTGAGGCCGTGTCGCGTATTTAAAACCCCGACAGTTTAGATTTCCAAGGCAGTTGCCTGTTGCCACCAGGCGAACTCAGCTGTTCTATTCGTGGGTTATTAATCCTGAATTATTTAAATTTCATGTTTATAACCATTTCTTATCACACTTCAGGTGTAAAACATTTTTATATTATTTTTATAATGTTGGTGAAACTCTACAAAGTATCTAATTGAGCCCAGCTCAGGCACTATTTGTCTTATCTTGAGTCAACCAAATTCATCCATTTGCCGACGTACACTACGACTAGATTCTGGAGAGGGTGCCTTTGCACCCGCGACAGCATGCATACCGAGCGGGAAGATCAACGGATACCGCTCTGTGTGAGCTGACGAGTGCTATCCAGAAATCTCTAGATGTCAAGGAGACGGCCATCTGTGTCTTTCTTGACATAGCAGGGGCCTTTGACAACACCTCCCATGAGGCCGTCAGTAGGGCCCTAATTAGAAGGGGGGTTGACGGCACCATGGTGAGGTGGGTGAATGAGATGTTGTCCACACGAACAGTGGAGACGATGGTGGGCCAAGAAACCATTAGAGTCAGTACGACCAGGGGTTGTCCTCAAGGGGGGGTTTTGTCACCCCTAATATGGAGTTTGGTAGTAGACGAACTCCTCTGCAAAGTGGCGGATCTCGACATCTCCTGTCAGGGGTATGCCGATGATATCGTCATAATTGCTAGGGGCAAGTTCGAGGATACCCTCTGTGAAATACTACAGAGGGGTCTTGACATCACTAATAGATGGTGCCTTTCTGTGGGGTTGGGTATTAACCCAGCGAAAACCACGGTAGTTCCTTTTACAAGGCGCAGGGCTCTTCCACATCTGAAAAGTATCCAGTTAGCTGGAGTTGATCTAGAGTGGAAGAAGGAGGTCAAATATCTTGGGGTAACTCTGGATAGTAAGCTTCTGTGGAATAGCATGTTGAAATAACTGCCAGTAAAGCTACTCGCGCTCTCATGGTGTGCAGGAGGGTGGCGGGCAAGTCCTGGGGATGCCCTCCTCGAATTCTTATTTGGATGTACACTATGATGGTGAGACCTATTATCACCTATGGCGCAGTAGCGTGGTACAGCAGAGCAAAGCTCGAGAAGGTCAAGAAGACTCTTGACAAAGTACAGCGCCTTGCGTGCCTATGCACGACGGGAGCTATGAGGACGTGCCCCACAGCCGGGATTGAGGTTATTCTCAATCTCACACCGCTCCACCTAGTGGTGGAGCGAGTGGCGAAGGGAGCCCTCCTCAGAATCTCTAGGGAGGGCAGGGGGGTGTTGGCTGGGGGGTGGGAGGCGAATGCCCCCTTCTGCAGGCTCCCTCCCCTGGGACTTTCCTAGAGATAGCATGACTAAGAAATATAGCTTCGTTAGGAATTTTTCTACGAAGCTAAGTACGAAAGGAGAGTGGAGCGATGGATCCGCCCTGGACAGTATTAGCAAGCATGCCATTAAGTGGTACACAGATGGGTCTAAGACCCTCGAAGGAACCGGGGCAGGGGTGTTTGGGCCTAGAACACTCAGAGCCCATGGGTAAGTTTCCTAGCATCTTCCAGGCGGAAATCTACGCTATTGGAAGGTGCGCTCAGTTGAACCTTGATCGGGGATCAGGAGATTGTTATCCTATCCGACAGTCAGGCGGCCATTAAAGCACGAGCTCTTACGTACTCAGTTCTAAAATGGTATGGGATTGCCTAGGCAAACTTAATGAACTAGGCAGGAGCAATAAGGTTACCCTGCATTGGGTGCCGGGACATGTCGGCGTGGATGGTAATGAGGCAGCTGACGCCCTGGCAAAGGAAGGCGCTGTATCTCCTCTTATTGGGCCAGAGCCCTTTTGTGGAGTCAGTGACCAAGTATTTCTAGAAGAAATCAAGAAGGAGGAGGTGGCTAAAAGAGCTCGTCTCTGGAACACCATCCCGGGACTGAGGCAGGCCAAGGTCTGTCTGGGCGGTTATAACCAGGAAAGATCGAAAGCCTTCATCAGTCTGAGTAAGAATAGGATCCGTATTCTTACGGGATTCCTTACGGGGCATTGCAGACTCAGGGGCCACCTGAGAAAGCTTGGCCTAGTAGGTGACGGCATATGCAGATTCTGTGGAGAGGCGGAGGAAACTCCGATACACCTCCTCACGGACTGTGATGCCGTCATTCAAAGAAGATTTAGTAGTCTGGGCTGTTACCAGATAGGGGAGGAAGAAATACCTACCCTAGAACCTTCCAGGATCCTGAGATTTCTCAGGGAGTTAAACCTGGAGAGGGTGCTATAGATGAGCTAGCTCATCTTAGGCACCAGGGGGGGTACAATAGATCAAGAATGGTCGCGGTACAGAACCCTGAGGAAAAAAAAAAAAATCCTGGAAATCTCAAGAAACATATGCGAATACCTACAGGCGTGAGGCCGTGTCGCGTATTTAAAACCCCGACAGTTTAGATTTCCAAGGCAGTTGCCTGTTGCCACCAGGCGAACTCAGCTGTTCTATTCGTGGGTTATTAATCCTGAATTATTTAAATTTCATGTTTATAACCATTTCTTATCACACTTCAGGTGTAAAACATTTTTATATTATTTTTATAATGTTGGTGAAACTCTACAAAGTATCTAATTGAGCCCAGCTCAGGCACTATTTGTCTTATCTTGAGTCAACCAAATTCATCCATTTGCCGACGTACACTACTGTCACTTCCTACTTATCAACTTTAACTTCAACTCTGTCTTGTGTGCCAGCCATTACTTGTAACTTTATCTCGCCTCTGTATGTTTGGCGTTATCAGTTTTTTTTTTTTTTTTTTTGGCGTTTTATTCTTGGAAGTTTCATTTTTTGTGGCCTAACGCTCAAATTTACTTCCGCTATTGGAGTTTTCTAATTTTAAAGTCGATTCTATCTCCATTCTGTGGAATCATCATTTCACCAAGTAAGGCTGTTGGAATACTTCAATCTGTTTTCAGCCACTTTACTTTTGCAACACATACCACTACAAATAATACATACCAAGCTTGGTACTGGTAAGGATTCAACTTATTGGATAACGTAGCTCTTATTCCCTATTTTTATTAATTACTATTATTTATTATTATATTTTCTTATCTCTTTCGAGCTACTTACCTTTACATATTTTTGTGTTGCATTTTAACCATAACTCTTGGCAAGACCTTTGTGCAGAGTGGTTAAATTCACTTCAACCTGGCTACTAACAAGTTCTTCACTTACTTCAAGGCTGAAACCGGGTAATTACGCTAGGTATTTTATTATATTTGTAAGTACCTTCATTTAATACTTTTGCCACTCCATTGGGCATCTTTTACTTGTACCAGTGTGCAAAACTTTCGCTTAGTTTCAGCTTACCTCACCCATATTCACTTATTTGGGTACTTTACTGCTTTAGTTTCTTGTAACCACTTTAAGCTGATCAGCTTGAGTTTTTTGCTTGCTAATAGCGTTTCTTGATTACAGAACTAAGCACCTTTCTTATACGAGAATAGCTGTTTCGCCTGGCATGTCGACAACTATTGCAAACGTTTAAATCTTCACATGATTTGGTCAAGGTTAAGGAATTTTTCTTTTACCTATACATTTCTCGTGCTATTTAACAACTATTTCGTTGTATAGCTCAATCCTTCACTGTGAAGGTGTATCCGTACCTTGACCCACTTCCGATCTGGAAATTGACACTCGCCTCATGAAAAATGACATGGTGCTCGCTTATAGAGTCCGTCCGTTTAGCGTGTAAGCTCGAGCATGCTTGCTTGGTGTATTTTCTCCATGGCGACGTTACCACAATTCCTTCCAATCGGGTTATAGATAGCATTGGAAGGAAATATATACCAGAATAGATAACCTATTCTGCTCTAAGCTCTGTGCAGAGCGTTTGAAAATAAACTGTGGGCATTGGAGATTCAAGACCTTAATAAATAGAGATTTATTTGATTGTTAATTCTTGATGGTGTTTTTCTGTTCCCCCCCCCCCAGGTCTTCATTTCAGGTTTTTTACTTTTGGACGTTAACTATTCCGCAAAGGCCGAATAAATGTAGTGAATGAGATTTCAGTTTTACAAGGCCTGAAACTTTGAGAAATCATACGCGAATACATACGGGAGAAAAGCCATACAAATGTATTGAATGTGACCTGCTATACACAGTCCTGACCTTTGATAAGTCATATGCGAACACATACAGGCGAGAAGCCGTATAAATGTAGTGAGTGTGATTTCAGCTGTTTACAATCCGGACATTTCAAGAGGCATATGCGAACACATATAGGTGAGAAGCTGTATAAATTAAGTGAATGCGATTTCACTTGTGTATCATCCGGGGGTTTGACCTACCATATGCTAACAATACTGGCGAGAAGGCGTGTCCATGTAGTTAATGTGATGACAGTTGTATACAATTCGGAATTATGGGGAACCATATGCGTAGTCATATGGGCGAGAAGATGTATATATATACATAGTGAATGTTGATCACAAACCGGAACTTTGAAATAACAAACTTACGTGAACTAGTACAGGCGAGGGGCCATATAAATGTTGTGAATGGGATTTTAGTTGTGTTCAGTCCGATGTTTTGACTAAGCGTTTGTGAACATGTAGAAACGAGAAGCGGTATAAGTGTAATCAGTTCGGAGGTTTGATCTGTGAACATATGCTGGCGGGAGCCACAAAAATGTAGTGAATGCGATGGGGTGATACAGCATTTGCTGATACGTAATTAAATAATTTGAAAACAACACTCAAGTTTCGGGTTTAGAATCGTGTCAGTGGTTTAAAGCGATGTTTGGCCCAGATTACAATGAGCTTCTTCGGGGTGAACGAATTCAAATGAGCTTCTTCGGGGAAAAAAAATCATGTTACGACCAGGGATGGAGACTCCACCATCTTGTCTGTAGGTAGTGGATGGTGCTCAATTTTTCTTTCCATGTCCACTTCCCCGGCCGAGGACACTCATCCTGTGTGATTGATTCTAGAAACCGTTTATATTGCTTTTTCTTTACCATGTGTAGGGACAGCCATGATATGGTTAGGTGGAGTCCTATTTTCAACAGTTTTCCTCCGTTCTGAATTTCAATCTCTTCTCTTACGATATACTCCTCATAATTGGTTCATTGGGCAAGTACTTTGGTGACTTCAAAATTTAACGTACATCCATGGCGGACGTATGCTCTTCATTTTTTGAGCAGTATGTAATGATATCATATTTAAAAAAAACTACTGCTGTTATGCAGGTTACAGAAACAATTTTTTTTTTTTTTCCAATGGGAACAGCTATTTATTGTTATGTATTCTATAAGTATTTTGTGGTATTTTTTGTGTTATTTTGTGAGAAAAATCTGTTTTTGAAAAATTAAAATTTCTCTTGTACTTCCCCAGTTGTGAATTTTTGAACAAAATAAAGTTTTTTTTTTACCGCTGGCCTAGTAATAAACAACACTTATTGATAAACGCATTAGAGTCTATCGG
This sequence comes from Triatoma infestans, assembly GCA_011037195.1. Taxonomy (NCBI): domain Eukaryota; kingdom Metazoa; phylum Arthropoda; class Insecta; order Hemiptera; family Reduviidae; genus Triatoma; species Triatoma infestans. Next base: position 293,450 of record JAAEAF010000923.1, read on the forward strand.
GAGGGTGAAAAAATAAATAAATAAATGAATGTTTACACAAATGCTCTATTGTTTACTGATTAATCCCATAGTTGTTAACAATGCTTTGTTTTTTAAAATATTTCAGTCTACGTTAAACTTCCATTCTTTCCGGCAAGATGAACCCAGCTGCAAGGGTTTACCAAGAGAGATTTCCTTATCGAAGACACCTAAGGCGGAAAACGATTGCTGCGTTGCTACAGCGTTCCCCTCGTTTGGCAGTGTCATTCGCCAAGGGCAAGAAATAGGATTAAGAATGTTGGTGCGTTCGATACTGAGCTTGATGTACTGCTCTTTGTGAAGGAGAAAATAGCACCTCAATTCAAAATGCGGCTAGAGTCCTGAGATTTACTAAAATTTTCGTGTGGGAAATACACCTGTACTATCAAATGAAGCCATTTAGGTACCACAGTGTTCCTGGATTTCGCGAAGGGGATCAAGAGCGCCAACTTACTTTGTTAGCTCATATAAGTATATTAACGGAGGAAATTCCAGATTTTTATCTTTTATTTTATGGACCTACGAGGCAAAATACACCATCACTGGGTTTTTAATAGATGGAATTTCCATTCGTGGGCTGACCAAAATTTCCATCTATCATCAAGTTGTTATAAGCACAAATGTATGTTGTGGATTGATTGACAATTAATTAATCGGCCCACACTTTTATGATAAAACCTTAATGAAGAAAATTTTTTTGCAATTTTATGTCAGAAATTCTCTCCGAGCTTTTTGAAGCGGTACGACTTTTTACACGCTTCGATATTTTAGGAAAGAAGTATCGGTCGTATAAGTGAGGTTAGCTGGCCCTCGTGATGCCCGGACTTTCCCCTCTTTATTATTTCCTTTGGTGCGCTTTAAAGGACATGTTGAATTCTGATGAAGATTTTTTTTTTTTTACGTTATTAGCAACATTGGAAGCCATTTTGTTTTTTTTTAAGATCCAACTGTCAGGAGTAAAAAAAAATGTTTTTTTCGCTCAAAAATTAAATACATGGGAATTAATTTTTCTCACAAAAAAACGGACTTTAAGAATTCATAATAAAAAATAGGGGTGCCACTTGGATAAAAGTTTGTTTCTGAAACATGTATATCAGCAGTAATTTTTTTGTTTATCATTGAATACTACTCAAAAATAGATAGATCTATTATTTGAATTTTTGCCCATCATTATTCCCTGAGAAACTCCAGAAAAAGCATATAAGGGCAGTGATGAGCTAGAATTGAAGAAAGTACTGAATTTCCTTTGATATTCCTATTTTTTTTAAATATTTTGGAAAATTATATTCCAATAACAACGCATGTAAGCCAAACAGTATCGAAAGCCTTTTGTATGTACATCAGAACCGTTCGTGTGTACTTACGTGTTAAATGCCTCAGTAACATCACAATTCTGGCTAGTTCAGCAGTTGTAGGTTGGCCTGCCCTGAAATCAAACTGTTCATCTTTGATGATCTGATTTTCATCCAAATCGGGGATTGAATCTCATGAGTAGGATTTTTTCAAAAATCTTACTAATTGCGCTGAGCAAACTAATCGCTCGGTAATTATTTGGCTCTTTCGGTGAGTTATTTGGCTTTGATGGATGAATTATCTTTGAAGATTTCCGTTGGTTAGGAAAGCAACGAAAATCAAGTCAACTATTAAAAAGGTTTGTGATAGAAATACAACGGCTTTACGAAATATGACGATATACTAGGAAAAATTAAAACCAATGATCCGATTTTAATTAAACTCTTAGTTAAAGTGGACGAACATGATAAAAAATCCATGAGGTACAGAATAGTGTAAGCAGGCATGAATAACTAAAAGACAAACATTTAAAACAAGGAAAGCAGATGAATCACCATAAAACGGCATACTTTTTGTCGACCACATACAACAGCAAGGCTCCCTACTTCAATTGGATATTGATCGTTTGGAGACCTATGTTTGACCTGCCAGTTTGAACACTAAACTATTTTTTCATTTCTTTGATAGGGGCAATCGTCGGGAGAGTGATTTTCTGGACATTTCTCACATTAGTTGTTTATTATACTTTATTTCTCTATGTCCATAACTTTGACACCTTGTAATTAAATTTCTGCATTTATACTTTTTCCATTGTACTCGACAATAAGCAGTTGCTCTAATGTTATAAATTTCTTTCAAGAGCGTTTTTTAAAAAAAAAAAAAATGAGCGATACTAAGATCGCAAAACTCCTTCTTTAAGCAAAATAGAGTTGATAGTTGGTTATGTATTTAGATAGTATATGGAGTTTGAAGGAAATGGTTGGTGCCTTTTTTGAGATATTAGCGGGAAACTGGAAAAAACATTCTTACAAAATCTTACTTCTAGTTAATGGATTTTGTGGGAAATTTTCATGTCAATTGCGTAGTCCCTAAGAGATATACCAACTGTGAGTTGCCCACGATATTCCGGATATACTTTGTCCAGACTGTCTCTCTCTCTCATGTGGTCACAGTACATTCCCTGAAGCGATTTTTCGTACTCAGAAAACTTCAGAATATGTATTTCCTGAGAAAACTCCATTTCGAGAATTTGTCACCATCTAAATATTTCCTTCTTATTAGAAGTAAGAGAAAGTAAAACTTAAAATTTCAGAATATTCAAACTTAATATCTTGTCAATAAATGAACTCTTCGTACATGAGACAAATAAAGGAATACATTATAAAATTAAATTATGTGAAATTCAATTCAAAAGAACCCCCTGCTTTAAGAAAGAAAAACAGGTTTAGTATTTGATATTTTATCGGTCATAATATGCATATTTATGTTGTTTCTGCGGTAATTCATTAGTGTTGAAAGAACGCTTATCGAAAATTAAGTATATTGCAACTTATACGATTGATGGTCAGCAAAAGACAGCTAAAGAGGCTATCGCCTACTTTTAATATAAGTGCAATACGGCAAATCCTGTAAATATCAGAAATCTCCAGATGATAAATAATCTACCTATATTCGGCGGTTCGCACAATAGCGATATTTCCAGCTTCATCGACCAACTCAATAATTATAGTGTCCTGTCGGGCTGGTTTGATGCGGACAAATTGGAAATTTTTATTTTAAAACTAACAGGTCCCGCAAATATTTATTTTGATCCCTTTAAGAACCAATGCGCGAATAATAATGTCTCCCCCAGCTATCAGAAGCAATAGAAAATCTAAGGAACAGATTTAAAAAATAAAAAACGCCCATTGCACTTTTGCAACAAATAACCAGCCTGCATCAGAATCCAAATGGAACTCTTGAAGCGTTCTCTGATCCCATTAAACATATTTCTACCACGTATCTTTTCAAAGCACAAGAGAATCCACTTCTTACCTTACAAAACCTTTTAGATAAACCCCGATATAGCAAATGGAACTTTACATTACATTTTTTATAGAATTACCTAAAATTAATTATTTTTATTTTAAAAAGGCGATAGTAAAATCGCACTTCCAATTTGCCGATTTTCTTGAAATTTGAAATTCTGCCTGTATATTAATCTTATTTTGATGGATTTTGACGGTTATCATTTCATATGCAATGGGTAATGCCTAACAGTATATACCAAGTTCTACACACTGATGCACACAGAGTACAGTCCCTAGAGATGTTTTTCGTGCTTAGGAAACTTCATCATATGTATTTCCGGTGGAAAGTCAATTTCGAAATTTGTCACGATCGTATTACTTCCTCCTTATTAGAAGTAAGAGAAAATGGAAGCGATTATTACAGAAAGTTCAAGCTTGATATTTTGTTTAAACTGCTAGCATCCGACCCGATCAAAATCCGACAAATGGAAGTAACATTTCATTGCCAAATTGAGTTAACTGGTTTGTTCTGTACATATGAACTGTAAAGCTGGTTCGTCCCGGTGCGGTTATCTTGTAGTTAATTAAAATGAACTCTTCTTACGTGGGAAAAAAGAAAAACAAACAAGAATAAAATCATGTGAGATTCAATTGAAAATACCCCCCTGCTTTAAGAAAGATTTTTTTTTAGTGAATAACTGCATTTTTAAGGTTATGATGCCATATACTGGGTTATT